>OMLF01048807.1:0-23394 GCA_900302615.1 Holocentrus rufus | reverse complement strand
AAAAAGAAAGAATAAAGAAAGAAAGAAAGAAAGAAAGAAAGAAAGAAAGGGCCTTATTTCTGGCCATGGAAACGTCTGCAGCTAAATTTGACCCCAGAAAAACTTCTGCCCATTCATCATCTGATGAAAGGCTGATAGAGAACATGTGACACCATCCCACCCTCTCTCTGTGTTTCTTCCTCAGGATCCAGGTGTGAAACATTTACACAGTTACATAATTCCACATGACTGTCAGTTCACCTCCACACACACGTGCACATAATTTACAACCTATCCAACATGGCAGTGATATTACAAAACTGAAAAGCTACCGTCAACCTCGATCCGAACTTTTTAACAATACAGATAGTTATTAAACACGAACAGGAGTTTTGACTGAAATGTGTATTTACATCGTAGTTTATACATAAGATGCTTACAGGACTTGGATGCTCATAAGAATATTACATAATCCACATGACTGTACAGATCAGGGCTTCCCTCTGTGGCTTTGTGAGAGTCCGTGTGAGAGAGAGAGCGCAACAGAGTGATGATCAGATGAAGCTGACTGACATGGTGCTTGGTCAGTAATAATAAAATGATTCAATCTGAACCACATCAGAGGAAGGGGAGAATTAATTCAGAAGCAGTGGTGGAAAAAGTATTCACTTACTTAAGTACCCTTAAGCAGAAGTAGCAATATCATAATGGAAAAATGCTCCAATCCAAGTAAAAATTCTGCATTCATAATTGCACTTAAGTAAAAGCATAAAACTATAAGCAGTAAAATATCGTGAAGTATGAAAAGTAAAAGCAATCACTCTGACAAATAGTGCCTAACTGCTCAATATACTGTTAATAAATTTAAAGTCTAACAAAGCACCATATTTTACAAGCATTACACATTTTTTTTGCATTTGCTTTTTTTTGCAAACTAGTTTCTACAGTTATCAGCCAAATGCAAAGGAGCAAAGGTACTGTATTTACCTCTGAAATGTATTGGTGTGTATGGTCAAGTAAATTATCCATTATCCTCAAGAAAAATGATGAACAGAGAAACTACAGTCAAGCCAATTTAAAACTATGTCTTTAATGTGTTTATTTTGTGATACTGTGAAGAGGAAATTCTGTAGTATCTGTTCTCGCTCCACAGGGAAGTCAGAAGTCAGGGTCAGCTCGTGTCTCCAGAGCTGGTAGTGCCTTGCTCAAAGACACTTCACTAGGGCAGATACTTTGCTGAACCCAGGCCTTCTATCTGAAACACCTGTTCACTACAGCACCCTGCTCCCCGGCATATGATTACGTCTCTGATCCCCACTTACCATTTAGTCCCTCTTAGACTCTCCGTCATTAAACGTACAACAGAAGCTCCATTCTGGGTGACAGGCTGGTCAGAGGGTTAGCTGGTGACGGCTATTTCTGGAGCGGTCGGGTGACGTGAGCGCTATGGCAAGAAGCTGCTGCTTATGTATACTGCAGGTAAACTGACTGTTGTAGCTGGGCTATTTTTCACCACAGTGTGTCTATGTTAAGGCCACGTAAGGCTATTATCTTTAGCGCGCTGACTATCTTTAGCATAATTTGTCCACTTTGTCACTTTCATTCAGCAAATGAATTCATTAGGGGGGAATGTATTTATCTTCCCATAGCCCTCTGTTCCCTTGACCATAAACGCCATTTCAGGTATTATTTACTGAACTTTTTATGTTGAGGGAACATGGGGCAGGTTTCAGTTTGAAAAAAATGACGCTGATGGAACATAGGGCCCTGTGAACATAAGGTGGGCCCCATTTAGAAAACATAAGCCATGAGGGGAGCCAGGAAAGGGATGTATGTGAAAACAGTTTCCTATGTGTGTGTGTGTGTGTGTGTGTATTTTCCCCTTAAACATCCTCTGAATGAGCTCTCCCTGACTTCTGACGTCTTTCTTTAAGTTCCACCAACACAGAATGTACAGAAACACACACTATCATTCAGGAAGGAAGTTTGACCCCAAACACCACACAGACAAACAGACACATACCCAGAACTACAGGCAAAACACGGCGCTGCTTTAGGATTCAATCAGATCTTCAGTCATGCTTAATATTCCATTTCACTTCTTGCAGCATGCAGTGCACGTTAGCATCAAAAGACACTGAAATCTACCGAGTGTAACGTGACGTATTTGTGCACGCGTCTATCTTGCGTGCTCCCACATGCAGCGTGATCCATTGAACTGTGTTTGACACTACAGTTGGTGATATGGTCTTTGTGTTTTTTTAAACCTCATTAGCCAGGCAGGTTGCCTAAGCGAAAGCCTATTTACAGCAACAGCCTGGAGGCGCAGTACTGTAATTTGCAGTGGGAAGGAGGATGTGCAGACTGCTGACCTCTGAGCTGCTCCTCTGGAGGAGATGGGGGTTCGGTGCCTTGCTCAAGAGCACATTTCAGTAGACTAGCTGTTGAGCAAGTGTACATTATTGTTCATTCACTTCCCCATCCAGATTTTCCCAGTAGGGTCTAGGGGTTTACCTATCATGGTCTTACTTATGGCACTCACCTCTCCCACTTTAAGAAAAGGTTGGCCTACTAGTGCAGTGTGTGTGTGTGTGTGTGTGTGTGTGTGTGTGTGTTTCCATCCTAGCTATTTCTAATATTAACTGTATTTTTAATGATGCCATATTCCCTCAGGGAACGTGCTAATAATGGTTTTCAGATGTCAAAACCTTGTCTTTTAATTGAACACGTACAAGACAGACAGCGATGCCTTCTTGTTGTTTCATATTCTACCAACATAAAGATCAGAATGTTTTTAAGGATGAGGATACAATGTATTTAATTATCTAAATTCTTCATTTTTATAAACAACTGCCATAACTGAGGGGCTTTGACGAATAAAGCTTTATTAAGTTCTATTTATATGGCAGTGAATTAACTCCAGGATTGCATAACATAGTTAGGCATTATCATTTCTTTCCTCCATCTATCAGCTGAAGTGATCAGCATGCCTTTACAGGCCTGGCGGAAATTGCGGCATTGCCAAGGCAAATCACAACACAAATCAACAGAGATAATAAAATACACAGAACCGATCTTGACTGACCTCTCTCAACTTTTTTGGTCCTCTGTCTCATTTCCCTCCCCTCCCACCTCCCACGCAGTCATAGCCACCATGCGTGACCTGAAACGTAAAGATAAGCTGGTGGAGGCGGCGGGCGACGCGTACGGGAAGACTCTCTCTCTGGCTGTACTGGACGTCTGCAGCGATGAGTCGGTCAAACAGTGTATCGATGGCATCAAAGATCGACATGTGGATGTCCTCAGTAAGCAACAGAAACTATTTTGCACCAGGCTTTCTTATAAGTTATACACGGCTACATGTTCGAGAAGTGATGAAGCATATGCACCTCGTATCTCTCATTTCTTCAGTCAACAATGCAGGGATTGGCCTGGTGGGTCCGGTGGAGAGCATCCCTATTGAAGAGATGAAGAAAGTGTTTGAGACTAATTTCTTTGGGGTGATCCGCATGATCAAGGAGGTCATGCCTGATATGAAGAAAAGAAGAGGAGGACACATCATAGTGGTCAGCAGTGTCATGGGACTGCAAGGTAAGGGGGGGCAAAGGTGAATGGGGCAGAGGAGGCTGTGTGTGTGTGTATGTATGTGTGTGTGATGATGGATGGAAAGGAAGACAAATAAGTTAATGGTAAGAACTCTGATGTCGCTCTTAAAAAGGGATAGCCAAAATCATTAAGGAGAGGGATTTATCTATCATACTGTTTTATCATATAGTATTATTACAGTGCATTGATATTATTTGAGCGGATTTGTGCTTTTCTCCAGGTGTGGTCTTTAATGATGTGTATGCAGCCTCCAAGTTTGCCATGGAGGGTTTCTGTGAGAGTCTGGCTGTGCAGCTTTTGAAGTTTAATGTCACGTGAGTCCCACCGCAGCTTTTTCCATTAATGTTGTGAATGCTGTTTCTTTGACTACACAAAGTAACAGAAATACAACTGTCCTACTGATTATCTGTTAGACATTTAACAACCTTACATTTCTCCTCAATTCTGACTGGTACTCCCCCATTTTTCCATTTTACCGGTGCTACACATGCTAAACTCTCTTGTTGAATTTCTCGTGTGCCTCTCTCCACAGTGTGTCAATGATTGAGCCGGGCCCGGTGCATACAGAATTTGAGGCCAAGATGATTCAGGATGTGAGACAGAAGGAGTATCCTGGAGCTGACCCTGAAACCATCCATTACTTCAAAAACGTCTACCTTCCTTCCTCGGTTGACATCTTTGAGACACTGGGACAAACGCCTGATGACATTGCGAGAGTAAGCACTGTGACAAAAATTGATTGTGTCTTGTCTTTCTCTCTGCATGGCTGCTTCAGTCTGTGTGTCTTTCCATTTGCCTGTCTGACGGCTGGTCCAAAAGATGTTCACCTGCTGGACTGTTGATCAATAGTTTTGTCTTTGATATGTGTCTTTTCTCTCCTTCCTCACATTCTGTGCAGTGTACCAAGAAAGTCATTGAGGCAAGCAGCCCGCGTTTCCGTAATATGACCAACCCCTGGTACACGCCCATCGTCGCACTGAAATACGCTGATGAGACCGGAGGCCTGTCTGTCCATGCCTTCTACCACATGCTCTTCAATCTGGGCCCTCTCATGCACATCAGCATGACGGCCATGAAGTACCTCACCTGTGGCTGTCTGAGGAGCAGGAGCGTTTCACCCAACTAGACAAACGTAGACACGCACAGTGGCATGTGCAACCTTGACTTTGGTCATCACAGTAACAAAGTCATTCAACTCTTACCATACCAACACAACACACACTTGGCAAAAGTTATTTGGTCACAAATAGAGGAAAAGTCACCAACATTCACATGCACACATGTTCTTATACTTACACATACATAAACCATTTCAAAGTGTTTATCATTATCTGCCATATTTGTTACTATTTATATGCAGTCTCTTTAATGTAGTTTCTACCTTCTCTGTGTTTTCTGAAAACTGTAGTTTATGAATGTATGTGTACCTGACTGAGCCCAATTTATTTAAAATACTTTGAAATTCTCTGTTCCAGCAGAGTGGAGATTTACTTTTGCCTACCCAGAGTGCCAAATGAGTAGGGTCTGCACTTTTGACACCATATTCTGTAGCTAAGGTGCATAATTTGAGCCCAACTGATCTCAGACAACTTGGTATTTCAGAGGGTTTTAAACTCTAATTGGCTCAGGTCTCAAAGATAGGCCTACACTCTGTTTATTTATAGACTATGTTCTGTATGTACGTAAGTATTTAAAAAAAAATGTAAATGTATTTGAGATACTATTTTGTGATTAAAAGACTGTCATTTATACCTTATTGTAGTTTGATTATGTATGTCCTATGTATGTTTCTGAGGTTTTTTAAATGTAATAAGAGCTAGTGTTTTGCCAGTCACATACACAAGTTCTTTCAGTTCTCTTTGTAGAGAAGTCTTTCTTCAGTCTCACTGTTATACTTTTCTTGCTCAAGCAATCAGGGTGACATTTAACACAATAAAACCTATCTAGTCCCACTAGAAGACATGATAATGAGGTCAAACATTTTTTTATTAAGTATTTATGATATTAATTGACAGGCACAATAAATTAGTTCATAAAACTTAGTTCATAAACTTTTGTGAACAGAAGAAAGCAACGATTTAGTTTTCATATATCACAGCAGGTGTGCTACATTATCATTTTTGCTGAATAACGTGCAAAAATTATGTCACGAGAAAATACGCTTTACTTAATTTAGTTAATTATTATAAGAAAATGGTAGTCTATCCACGAGAAAAAAATGAAGTGATGACAAAAATAATTTTCTCCAGCTTTTTATGTAATTCAATACTGTTGTATAGTTTTCTTTTAAATAAAAAAGTGGGCAAACTAAGACATCCAGCAGTGATCATAATGCGAAAAAATATAAATAAAAACCCATTTGGCTTTGTTTTAAGAAAAGTCCCTATTTTAACACTATTTAAGCTATCATTACCATATATTAATTGATTTCTGAAGATTTGTGTCAGTTTTATTGTGGGGTTAAACGGTTTATATTTGACCTGTTGCATAGTGGCACTTTCCTCTTTTGCAATATAGTAAGTAAATATTTTGGAAGAAGCCTCTTACATCTGAATGCATATCAAGGGCGTCTAATATATATGAATGGCTTAAGAGGTTAATTTGTTTTGTTGTCAATAAAATGTAGAAAAGCCAGTCCCTCTATCCTTCCCTCTCACTCTCGCACGTTCGTGCCATCGGAAGTCGACTGCTCACGTCTGGTGGAGGGAGAGTCGCGGGAAATTGGAACTAAATCAATACCAGTGTAATCGAACAGCAAAATAAACTTCCGATGGACAAAACAGCGGCTGTTATCGCACTTTAACTGTAAGTCTCTGCGTAACATCACGTTAAACATCGAGTTGTCAGCTTTGTCAAGTGAAGTCGATGTATAGAAGACGTTAAGGGTTTTCTTTGACATTAAATGTTTACGTTACCCTGACTGCTAGGTAAGGTTAGTAAGTCAGCAGCGTAACGTTAGCTAGCTAGTTCCTTATTCTGATGCCGTTAAACTAAAGCGAACATACACATAGACTGAATAACATTATGTTTAATAAGTAGCAAACTAATTTTAACTTAGTTTCTGCAAAGTTAGTTTTACTCATGTAAACGTGTGTGTGTGTGTGTGTATGTGTGTGTGTGTATGTTGTGTGTGTGTGTGTGTGTGTGTGTGTTAGAGCCGACTGAAGAGAATGGAGAACAAATTGGGAGATACAATACACTGTGATGACAAATTAAAAACTACACTGCACTGCGATGACAAGGATAAGGTGGGTGCATTTGATTGACATACATTACATTCAGAGCCCCAGACCGTTACATGTCCATCCATTAAAGCTGGAGAGATTGCTACTGACATATTAACCTGTTCCCCCACTCAGCTTCGTAGGAAGTTGGCCCTGTTGCAAAGGGAGTACCTCAGGACCGCGCAGAGACTAAAGGTAAGAGATACTCTGTCTGTGCCGCTCTCTTTTTGCATACTTGTGCATGCATCAGTCCAGTAAAGACATTCTCTTTCTCCCACACGCAGCGTGCTGAGCGTTTGGACGCAGTGCGGAGTCATGTGAGGGGCAGGATCACAGAGCAGGAGCTCCAGGACCAGAGAGGCCCAGCAGTCCCATTACGCACCTGTCCCACCCTGTCCTCACCTTCTCTAACACTGGACACTCATACCAGGATGACCCCAGGCTCATCCCGCGGCCAGGAACAAACTGGAGGTGAGACTACCTTAACCAGCTGTAAAAATGTCCATCCATCCATCCCAGTGCCAAGCTTAACCATAACATGAATATCTGCAGCAGCAAACGTATAGGAAATAGATCTTGTAAAAAATATCACAAAGTATTGCAGAAAATATCACTTTTAAAACGGCATCACAATAATATAATTTTGGCTAAATGATTGTGAGGCTCATAATACAATGCACATTCAAGTTTGCTGTATTTCTAATGTTTTGCTAGGTCCAGTGCACTCCGATCACACCAGAAAGGACCAAGTCATCAGGTTCGTTCTCCCCTCTGATGGTACATGCCCTCTGACCCCTGACCCTGGTATTGATCCAGCTGGAGGCCACAGACCCAGTCCTGCACTACGCCTCAGGTCACGACGCAGTCGCCTGCGCTGGGAAAGGAGGAGGGGTGCTGAGGCTGGAGGGAGCACAGACAACAGTGAGGAAGGACAAGAGATGACTGAAGGGGTCGAGGGAGAGCTGGAGAGAGAGAAAACAGAAGAGATGACTGTTGTGAATGAAAGTGAAGAACTGCTTGCTGTTTCAGAAACTCAGTCTTCCTCTCTGTTGCTCTCACACTGGAGCTCACATGGACATGCTGGAGCAGAGGAGATGGAGGGGAAGGAGAGGCAAAGCCAAGAACAAAGGGAAGAAAAGACTGAGCTAGGAGATGAAGAGAACAAAGAGTCACCGTCTTTGCTGCTCAAATGCTGGAACCCAGCAATGCACGCTGAAGGAGGCAGACAGAACGGTATAAACAGCACAGGAGAAAGGACAGGGGGAGGAGAGGAGGATGAGATGACTGGAGAAGGGCAGATACGTGGAAAGCTGTGTGAAGAAAATGGTGATAAAGATGCTGAACAAAATGCAAGAGAGGAAAAGGAGAGTGGTAAAAATGACAGAACTTTGGAAATAAGAGACAAAAAAAATGAAGGACCTGAGAAGGGAGCAGGAGAGCATGATGGGGAGGGGGCGGGCCTCTTGACCTCCTGTACCCTGGTGGAAGGGCTACTTTTTCCGGCGGAGTACTATGTCCGAACCACAAGGCGTATGACCTTTTCACACAGCCAGCCTGACATGCACGCCATCATACTGTCCCAGCTCACTGGGGGGCGCCAGCGCAGAGGCCGGGGCCGGGGCAGTGGCAGAGCTCGGGGCAGAGTGTTGAACAGACATGCACACCAAGACGGACTGTCAGATCCATGCACGCAGACGGACTTTTCCTCTGTGGCAGCTGCATGTGCATCATTTGGTTCTCACAAGCCGTCACACGTACAGGCTGACACATCTAATCAGCTCACCAACAACAGTCAGAGCTCCAGTGGGATGTCAGACCAAATCTCAGCCAATCAGACCAACACAGATGCTTGTTCACCCTTCTCAGCCTGCGCCGTTCATCCAGCGAGAGGCAGGAAGAGGAAGAGAGGTAGGGGTAGGGGCAGAGGTAGAGGTAGAGCGCTGAGCTCACAGTGCTGTCTCAGTTTAGACAGTAGTCATCTGAGTCTTGGACAGTCCCCAGACGATCTCCCACCTACCAGCACCACCGTCTCTTCCTCCCTGCCTCTCCTTGGGGGTGAGGGGCCAGACCACTCCCTCATTTCAGAAGATCCAGCTCCACCTCCAAACCCTCCCCAGCCTCCATCCACCCACACCTCAGCCACCCAGCCCTCCTCTGGGGTCGGTAGACCTGAATCCAGCCCCGCCTCTGGATGTCTGGAGAATGTCTATCCCATCTTCCAGAAGAAGTGCTCTGGGACAAAGAAACCGCCTGAAATGAATACAAGTAAGACTTGGAGAGAGACTCCTTTGTGTGTGTGTGTGTGTGTGTGTGTGTGAGAGAGAGAGAGAGAGAGAGAGAGAGAGATTGCGGTTTATGTCTTCATGTATTTAAAGTGGTAAGTCAGTTAATGTCCTAAGTACTGATTGTTTTTATATTAAAGTAATGTTTAGAGAATATGTAAACTTCCTAAACCAGTGGTCTTCAGTTGTGGTCCTCATGACTGAAGAGCCCTGCAATTACAGGAATACTTTAACCAAGAACTACATATTATGTATCATTTATCCCGAGTTGTCTTGAATGTCCAAAAAGGTTTTTATCACGTCTCACATAGAACAAAGGTTCCAAAAACCGTAGCCATTTTTTTAATGGAGTTGACTTAGACAGCAGCTACACTGGCTATGCAGATGATTTCTGTTCAGTCAGTCAGTCACTGACGCATGCAATTAAAAGTAACCATTGTCAGACATTCAAGACAACTCGGAGTGATAGAAAATATGTAGTTCTGGGTGAAGTATTCCTTTAACAACTTGGTAGGATAGAAAATCAGCAGTATTCTGGGCAAGGAGTATAAACTGATCACATCAAGATTAGGCCTTATAGTGTGTTAAATTAAGTCATTCAACTCTGTCACCCCTGATAGAAGTTAAGCATTATTTTTTTCCCTTTGTGTCCTGCAGATGAAGCGAGCTGGCTGTCTCTCCTCTTGCCTTCCTCTCCGTCTCCCCCAACCCCTCTGCTCCCTCTTCCGTCTCTGCCCCCATTTGTCAACAACCTGGCGAGCTTTGACTTCCAGCAGGATTTCCATCTCCCCGATGACCAGTTTGCCTCCCTCAAGCTGCACAAGCTCCGCCAAGTCACGACCGCAGTGGAGCATTTAACGCCTCCTTCGCACAATACGCGCAGCAGCCTGCACGCTCACACTCTCTTCAGTAGCAGCAGCAGTGAGAAAGTGATGTCTCTTTCACTGCCACTCAGCCTCACTCCCACTATTGCAAATTCACTGCACCCTACTGAAGAAAGGCAGCCCCCTGTAGAGTCCAAAATATCCGCTGTGCACCAGGCTGCAAACAAACTGACAGACAAACCTTCAATGGAAGACCCGTCTATCAGAAGTACTACAGACAACCCTGGAGACATGCAGCTTGAAAACCTCCATGAGTGCCGGTCAAACACCAGATCAACAGAATCCAAGTCACACTCAGCCACTAACGAGCAAGACACCATGAACCTAAGTCGTACTACCACCAGCGACATTCACAAACCTGTAGAGCGCCATTTCACACAACAGCCTGATAAGGACTGTCCAGCACTTTCTACAGAGCATTTTGCAGGCAAAATGATTAATTATTCCGTCGGGCAGTCAAATAATCTTTCCGCAGCGAGACACTCATCCACCATCTTAACAGAGAAGCAAACAGACTCTGCTGGTGTAGTTCATCATTTGGAGGAGCAGAGGTTTACAAACCAAACAGAACTCAGACCTGTCAACAAGACTTTTTCCTGCTCTCCACAGGAAATTTCTAAAGGCTGTGCAAATAATTGTTCTGTCGAAGAGGCAGGTAAAGACATTGATGCTCCAGGAGAGCGTCCCGCCAGCCGTCCAAATGTGAAATGTCCTGCCAAAGGTTCATCCAAGTGTTTAACAGAGGACTCTTCTGATCTGACTATTAAGCCTCCCAGAGCCCGATTGGATCCTGCAAAGTGTCCGCCGCACCCCGCTGTCTGCTCCCAGCTCCTCCTCAGCCCTGCTCTGCCCTCTCCACCCCGCACACTCCTGACCCCCCACCTCGCCTCCACTTTCTCCTCCAGCCCCCGGCTACCGTCCCTAGGAGTGACGCCTCACCCCGTCACCGCTGCCCTTCCCCTGACTCAGTCTCCGCCTGCCCCGGCTCTCACCCTGCCTCCCTCTCACAGCCCGTCCACCCGGGCGCTCTCCCCCCCGACCCTGTCTCCCTGTCTGTCCCTCACTCCCCTCCCTTCCAGCCTGCCTCCTGCCCCCTGCCCCAGCCAGATCCAGGCGTCATCTGATCCATCAGCGGCAGCCAGTCAGTGCCAGGTGGTCATACCTGGTACGTGCCCACCTGAGCCCAGCATCCAGATGCAGGACACAGGCGGGGCGGCAAGCAGAAGTATGAAGAATGAGGGCGGAAATGGACAAACTCAGCAAACAGAAATGGCAGAGGAGTGCATTATGAGATGCACACACACTTTGAAGGTGAAAAGAAAAATAGCTCCTTTTGCAAGTAGCAATTGCAGCATAGCTTAAGTTAGGGCCGGGTGATATATCAGCATATCTGTTGTGATATGTGACTAGATATCATCTTTGATTTTGGATATTGTAATATTGTGATGTGGCATAAGCTTTTCCTGGTTTTAAAGGCTGCATCACAGTAAAGGGAGGGTGTTTTATGAACCTATTAGACCGTTCTTGCTGTTTGTTTGCCTCCACCTGCTTACTCATCATGTCCACATTATTAGTGATTGTTGAGTGTAAATATCAGATGAAAGCACCAGTCATCATCCCCACAGTTGTAGGGCTATCAGTGTTAATGCATTCAGTCAAAGATATTGTGATACTTGATTTGCCTGCACCATCCAGTACCATTTCAACTTAAATTATCATGGTGTGTATGTCCAGGCCCCAGCAGGAGACTGTCTGGTGGATGCATGCTGTCTGCCCGGACCATCAGGAGGTTTGTGTGTGGCAGCAGCAGGAAAGTGGGCGGTGTGTGTGTGGAAACACACTTCAACATCTGACTGGAGCTTAATGCACACCTGGACCTTCGATGAGGTAAGTGTGTGTGTACATGCCTTCATAACAAGAGAGTCAAGAGGAATACAGTTAAAAGTTATCCAGAACAACTTGGGGTAGGAATAGGAAAAGTATTTTCTTGCTCAAGGACACTTTGATGGACAAAAACATCGTCTGTTTCAAGGGTTAAACCAACCTGAGGTTTTCTGATAATACAAATGTCCTCATCCAGTATCAGCTACTCAATTATATTATTTACGTACATGTATTTACAGCCAGTGATCAGTGTGTTTCCTGTCCCGGATGCTGCTGGGGTGGTATGTGTGACTCTGGGTCAGCTGGAAATCAGAGAAGTTAGGTGAGAAAAAAAAAACATTCAGTCTGACTCTCACACTGTAAACACATGGAGTCTACAGAACTCCTGTTTTCAGAAATGGGACTAAACTCTGTGTGTGTGTGTGTGTGTGCAGGATGTTGTCATGCTCTAGCGGCTTGCAGGTGCTGCTGTGTGAGGGGGTGGTCCAGGCTGTTGTGGGTGTGGCCAAGTCCAGAGTGGTTAGCTCCTCCCATTCGGTGACCAGTTCCACCCTGCAGCTGTTTACGCTGTCAGAAGACGACAGGTAACACGGCTGCGGCCTTACAGGTGTCCTCTCTCTCCCCCGTGTCTCGGCGTACACGCGTCTCAGTGTTTCTTCTCTTTCTCAGCGCACCGATCTCTCAGCCTCTGACGTCTCCTGGTGTGTGTGTGGAGGCTCTGGCTGCTGTAGACGGACTTTCAGATGCTCTGATTGGCTCAGCTGAAGGTGGACATCTCTTTGTCTGGTAAGGGAGACTTTTCAGAGTGAGTGGTTCAAGTGGTTCAATTTCCAATTTTATATGTATTTGGTGGACACTGAAAGTATGCCACTCAAATAACTTTGATTGATCCATGGAACTTGATATTTTATCTGTTCTTTCTTTGCTCTGTTCTTTATGGCCTTGTATTTCAAGTCTCTTAGAGCCAGAGGAGTGCTGAATAAGGATTAGTGACAACTCAGTCCCTCACAGTTAAAGCAATAAAAGACACTGAAATAATAAATTGTGCCTTTGGCTTTGAAATATTTGAAACATGTTCAAATAAGAGAAAGAAGCTACCACTTAAAAAATTAATGGGGACATGAATAACATCAGGACCGGGCACTCTCATGCACTACAGTTGAACTGATTTCCTTTGTGCGTGTGTGTATTTTTATTTATTTTTTTTTTTTTTTTTTTTACAGGAATTTGAGGACTGGGCAGCTGTTACAGAGAATCGTCCTCAGAGATAGTTTAGCACACACTGCCTGTCTCAGAGGGTACACCTACTGTGTAAGTCTGTTTTGCATGCAAAGTTATGTGTGTCTTAGTGATTATGTATGATACCTGTCTCACTCTTGAGAATATTTCATTCCAGTGTGTTTGTGTGTATTCTGTTCCTGTGCCTTTGTGCACACACTCCTGTGCAGGGGGTGTTGTTTGTCTTGTTGCAGCATCAGCTGCTCAGCTCTTTGGAAGAGGAAGAAAAAGAGGCCAGAAAGACAAAAAATGAAATGTTTTCCATGGAGGACCAAGAGGAGGAACGGACGAAGCCTGCACTGATCTCCTTGGTCGCTGTTAATCCTGTGAACGGCAAATCTGCTCTGGCTACTCGGCTCTGTACACCCAAAACCTGGTCTGGCAGGTGAGAAGTTGGGTGATGGAGGATGAGGTGTGTGTCTGTGTGCATGTGCATGAATATAGTTATAACACTCCCTCTGTGTCTGTGCTCTGCAGGTTGTGCGAGGCGGACGTTCTTGGCTCCAGTGTGGTGGGCCTGAGTCAGAGCGGCAGTGTGTTTGTGTGGGAGCTGGGGGTTCGGGGGCGCTCCAGGCTGGTCTGGGCTCCAGAGACTGAGGGCTGGCAGCTGGCCCGCTGGGGGGGGCAGGACACCTTGATGACTGGTCATCACAACGGAGACCTCATTCTGCACCGCTACACGTGTGTAAGGGACTAAAACGAAGCCATGACTCACTTTGTTTTTAAACTGTATGAATGTTAGTCTGTCACTGTATGAGTCTTAATCATCTTAACAGAGCCTCTGCTGTGAGGCACTACTGAAGTCGGAACACATAACACAAATACATTTTATTTTAAATTTTGGGCATTACCTGGTTATCCAAATAAATAAATAAATTACATAGAGAAAGAAAGATGTGGCTCTGGCTTGCTCACCTGACAGTTGGCTTTGACTCACCAGGCCAACCTGCTGGCAAGAACATTGAAGTCAATGGAGGGTGAATTGACATTGATGTACTAACATGTTAACGTGTCACACACAGGACCATAAAAAAATGAGCATCTGTGCTTGAAGACGTCTCTTTCATTGTGAGGTTTTACTTTTTAGACAATTCTAACTCAGGTCTGACTGAATACCAACTGTTTTTAAGGCTGCTGTTTTGATTGTTCTTTGATGGACTGTGTTTACTTGAATGCTTACATTTGTTGGGATGTTTAAAGAAAAGGAAATGTTCAGTGTACCAAATGTTACTTTTTTGTAATTTACATTAAACATTTGTATATTTACTGAATTCGCCATATTTTTGTCTGCTATTATGCTAAGTTTATACCCTTGTGGTGGATAAAACTCCAGTTGTTTAATAATTATTCAAATAATTAATAACTTAATAAGGGGGATGTTTTGGAGTGAAGTGCTTTTCTGTTCACTTTCCAGGGTTCACACTTTCCAAGAAAACACAAATCCACAAATGTTACAATTTGTGAATTTGAAGACCTTTAACATTTTTGAAAATTAATGGAAGGCCTTGAAATTATAAGTTTTAATTAAATGATTGCACCCAAGGCTTCGTATGCTGAGGACACTTTGATGGATATTTGCATTGATATATAATGGTTTTTAAATTATTTATTCACCATGACTTCTTCACTCGACGTAATGCAACTAAAAATAAGGCCTTTATTATGTTTTATTCTGAGCAGTCATATAATATAATATAATATATAAAATATAATATTAATATAATCATAATCATGAGTGTAAAAAAATGAGACCTCTTTTCTATTTGATGGCCACTAATGTCATGTCTTAACCTGAAACATGACAATTTGACCAGACAGCACCCTGGAAATCTTTGAAAAGTTCTGAAATCTTGACGTCCAAGGTGAGTGTGGCAGCCCCCTACTGGTGTAAAATTACAGCACAAGTCAGTGTACATGAGCTGTGATGGCTGTCTGGGTCCTGTAGGGGGAGCCAGAAGCCTCTGGTTGATTTCTCCATGTGCTTCAGCACTTTGACACCCTGTCTGACACCTTGCACACTTTGTCAGCCATTTACTTGCTTCTGCTGTAATAAAAAAAAAATGGCACACATTTTAAACTTGGTTTTCCAAAAGTATGTTAGTTCTTTTCATTTTACAATAACTACTTCACACTCAACAAAGATAATTACAAAAGATTTTTTAATATTACCCCAGGTCTTGTTTTTATCAGGCTTGAGGGGTGCTGCGTAGACTTTATTCCAAACATATATGGGCTTATTTGGGGATCTATCAACTCTTGTAACTAACTTTTAGTTACTGGATGTGTGTTGCTGCAGTTATAAAATCTCCAACTGACTGTGAAAGAACTATTCATAGATTCCTGTCAAGTTCCTGTTTTTATTTAGAATGGGAAAATTGATTCCAGGTTGTTTTCTGAGATTCATAAATCTTCATAAGTCCTTCATCCACTTCTCTAAATTCTTACTTTGAATTACAAATTATTTCAAGTTGTCAAATTAAAAAAAAAACAAAAAAAACTAATTGCACATTTACATAAACAAGTTGAACATGTGTTCCCCTCACCCTCTAGCTTGTCCTCATTCGCATCTGTGAAGCAAATCTTGACTGTAAGAACTGGCCAGCTGTTTGGTTCTTATGTGCCGACACAAGATCCAGCTAACAGATGCTCTGCAAATGACACCAACATTACAACACTTTTGTTTTGGTGACAAAACTCTTTATTTAGACTTGGTGAAATAAAAACCATCTTCACAACACTGAATGCATATTCAGCAGTTTGTACAGCAAGCATCTTGTTGAAAAGACATCTAAAATACAGAATAAAAGGAGTAAAACGGCAACTAGAGAAAGAATGTACATGATCAGACTTATCAACATGGTCCACTGCTCTCAGCCCTCTCTCTCTCCACACAATACAGATAAAACAGACAAACAACAGGAAGCCCAGACTGGAAAACACTTTCATTCCACACAGCCAGTCCATAAAGTCTGATGCCGCTAGACTCCACGTTTGAAAGCATATGACTGCAATTAGACACAAACAAATGCATGGGGAATGAAGGGGGAATGTTCAAACTTCAACACGATGAAGAATCTGAACACAGGGAACACTGAAAAGACATACTTCCCTTCCCATCTAATTTGATGAATCAACAGGGTCATCTGCTCTACTGTGCTGTCAGCAATGCAGCCATGTGACGTTACCTGAGCAGGAACATGCCATCAATAAGTTTTCTCAAGAGAACAAGAATTTTTCAAGTGAGAGAATCAATTAACAAGATGCTAAAGAATAAAATCATCTGGAGCTGAAATTCAACTTTCATGTACAATATATGGGAAGGTCTACTTTGATTAAATTTCAAACAGATTCAAGAAAAGACAAAGCACATTTAACCGCTTCCCTCCAATAAAATAATGCCAATTCCAGGGGGTGTCCCACCCTCTGATAGGCCAGCAGAGAACAGAGGTGGCTGGTGATTCTAGTCTATTGAGCAGTGGCCGGCTTGCAGGCCAGCAGCTTCTCCACCATGAGCTTGGCGTAGCGAATGCGGCTGGACAGCTCCTTGCAGCAGCCAAACTCCTCCAGCAGAGACAACTTGTACGTGCGGAAATCCCGTTTCTCGTCGATGTAGGTCACAGCAGCCATCAGGGGACACAGGATCACTTTGGTGTGGTCCTGGAGAGGGGGGAGGAAAAACAGGGGCTCAGAACGTGTGTGGAGGGTGCCAAACGAAAGATTAAATTCAACAGCTGATAGATGACAGCAAAGCTCCTCCAAGAACTAGAAGGCGACCAATTACCTGGAAGAAGTTGATCTGAACGGTGCCGTTGGTGAGGTGCAGGACGATGGCGCTCTTGGTTCTGAACCAGTGGGAGAGGTACGGCAGCCGAGCCAGCTCGTCTCCGTCCCGCCGCACCATGTTGGCACCGGCTTTCAGCAGGTGCTCGCTCATGTAGTTCCGAAAGTATTTCAACAGCGTTATCTACACAGGGGGAGAAAATTAAATACAGAAAAATTGTGATAAGGATTGTGTAAGAAAGCAAGAAATGAGCTGGAAATGGCAAAATGATAGGAAACTCAGCTGTTAGTGAACTGAACTATTGTCACTGAAATAGCCCAAAATTTTTAAATGAACCCTAAACATGACCAACGAGAAATAGTTTAAATGATCTTCCTTGGATAAATAACTTTAGGTGTTGAGTCAACTACTGACCTTTTTGGTGAGAGCAGAAGGGTAAGAGCGCACGCTGAGGTAGGACTCAGCCGCCGTCTTGTCGATGTACTGCAGGCTGTCTCCGTCAGCGTACATGATCAGACGCGTGTAGTCGTTGAACAGCACGCCCACGCTGTTGTCACACAGCTGGTAGCCTGAAACGCACATCAGAAACTCTTCAGACATAATCCATACTGCAGTGTGCACTTCAAGAGCAAAAACATGAGCAACGCGGCAGTTTTTTGAAACGTGAACCACCGACTTTCGAAAAGCTAGAAACATAACTAATGTGATTTAGTAAAACTGAAACTGTTGGTCGCAGTGCACTGTCAACATGAGGCTGGCTTTGAAAAATAAAAATCTTTAACATGGTGAATGAAAAATGAGTTTCATTTTATTACGCTTTAAACAAATGGTTCACAGTCTGAGACTTAACATCTTTTCCTGCAGCTACAAACACTGCTCAGTGAATTGAGCATGTATTCTCCTTAATGGACTGATATTCACTAATATACACAAGATAGAAAAAACAGCAAGGTGGTCGATCTTCAAAACTACTCTGGCATGAGGAGGAGGAAGCAGGAACTTCTAGTACAAGTCCATGTGTAGAGCCCTTAATCACTGTTACTTTACAACCCCACAGTTATAGGAAAAAAAAACAAAATTAACAAATTTCTGCATCTTACCCAAACCATATTTATCAGAGTAGTCCACCCATTTACTGATCCAGAAGATGGGGATACATGCAGGATCCTCTGCCTCTTCTGGAAATACACAAGTAGAGCAAAAGGATGTCAAATGTATATAATACTGACACAAGCTAAAGGATTAGCACAAGATCATCCAAGTCACTAGAATCTGCAGCTTAAAAAAAGAAGAAAAAACTTGAAAGAGGGCGTGTCAATATTTCTGATGTTTGCTCTCACCTTGGCGTATGAGCTGCCTCTCAGAGGGCTTGGCAGCAATGACACTGTTGAGCTGCTGCAGCATGTCACTTAGATGGCACTCTACTGCCTCAGGCTCCCTGTGCACAAACACACACATCCGAGTCACAACTCACACTTATTACATACGACGTACAATGGTAACCAGAAACTCTGGTGAAGATGAACAAAAAGGTGCATGCTTCATCTTTAGCAGCCTTTTTTTTGGTCATCTATAGCAAAAGGGCAAAAGATTTTGTCCTCGGCTATATGTGAACACTTTGATATCTGTTGAATAGACGTCTCTCACCTTTGCACGGGCTCGTCCTTGATGTCCACCTTTTCTGTCCCTGCTGGAAAGAGAATCAAAGATGAATAAGACCAGAAAAGACATTTGAGCCAACTATAGTGGATTGAAAACCTAACTACTAGTCAGGACATCAGCCTTTCTATATTGTCTATGCCTAAGGTTAAACCCACATATTCATATTAAAAAAAAGTTATTTTAATTAGGTTTCAAAAGCCTTCACTAAGTGAGTTGTTGCATCCTGCCTGGGACTAAATTGCTTGTGCTCGTGTGTGACAACAGAAATTCAATATTTTGGTTACAATGTTCACCTATACAAAGCATTAAGGGCCAATACCATTAATCAATAGACTGTGACGGTTGAGCCATATTATTTTATTACTTATGCAGCTGGCATATTGAGTTTGCTGAAACAGGAAGAGCTAGAGACTATTTTAGCCTCAATCAATTTTAATTTCATAGTCTTGAGACTGAAAGTGGTTTTGGTCAGTTTGAATGAATTGTGTGGTGCTGGTGTAGGATCAATACCCTTGTTGTTGAGTGCAGTCAGCGGGCGTCTCTGGCTCAGCTCCGTGGCGGTGGATGGAGCAATAGAGAAACGGGGAGGCACGGTGAGGCAAGTGGTGGGCAGCCGCAGGGGGATGTAGCCGCCTGTGAAGAACTCGTCTGTCTGCAGCTCTGCCACGGTGGGCCTCTGAGCAGGATCCGCATGCAGCATCCGCTTAATGAGAGAGGACGCCGTCGGGTTGATGTGCTGCAGGGAAAGTGGGGGATTGAGAGATGAGGAAAAGGGAATGGAGGATGAAGGAGGTTAAGTCAAACTTGTAGGCAATGCAAGTCTTAAATTCAATGTTAGATTTAAATTAAATGTTGAAGTAGTCACTATGTATTACTCTATGCAAGCATACCCATGGAATTGTGTAGTTGTTTTTCTTGATCCGGTTGTAGGTCTCCTTCAGACAGGAGGTCTCAAATGGGGGCTTACCCACCAACAAAGTGTACCTAAGAGAAGACAAGACAGTGAGGAAGATTGAACTGATTGGACTGCAATGAACACTATCATGTGGTATTATTGTGTACCCGGGAAATTTTACTTGTGCCAGTCATTTTTTTCAGTGTGTGTGTTGTCTGCTATGTGGTTTGGAATAAAAAAAAATCAGCTTGACCAACCAAATACAGAATGATCTAAGCTGTTCTTTTGTTTGAACTTACAGGATGCATCCCAGTGACCAGACGTCCACTTCAAAGCTGTGGCCTTTCTTGCAGAGCACTTCAGGGGCGATGTAGTTGGGTGTTCCACACAGGGTCTTCTTCCTCTCTCCATCAAACTCAATCCTAGTGGCCAGGCCAAAGTCCCCTAAGGAGAAAGAATTTGTGAGGCTATAGTTCCTATGGACTAGACAAATGCAATACTTATGAATATGATGTACTGAGAAATAACACACCAATATAAGACCATGACATGACATCTTTTAACTTAATATTTTGCATTAATCATAAAGTGCATGAAGTGATATATTTATTTTTCCCAAACTGCTAATGAATAAACCTAGGACAGATGGATGCATACAATTGGATTAAGTAAGTTATTTCAGTTCTTATATTTTTTACAAGAAACCCTGGTATATCAATGATCAGTACTGACATTAAAATGCAGCGAGTTTGGACATACAATTTCAAAACTTTAAATGACCGTAGGAACTCTGGCTTTGACATGACAAGAATTAAGTCTTCATTTGAGCTGGAGTAAGTAATATCCTTTACTGGACCAACAGGTTGTTTGTTTGTGTGTGAATATATATCAGTGTTATATGTTCACTCCCATTTTCTCAAGAGTACAGGCAGTTTCCATATGTGGCTCAGGTTAACAGTGCATGTTACCTATTTTGACATCCATGTCATCATTGAGGAAGATGTTTCCCAGCTTGAGGTCTCTGTGGATGACTCTGTTGTTGTGCAGGTACTGGCAGCCCTTCAGCAGCTGCATCATATAGTAACGGGCCTCTGGTTCGGTCACAGCCTTGCGACGCTTGTGAAGTTCCAGCAAGGACTGCCGTGGAAAACAGAAAAACGGAAATCATGAGGGTTAGTGCTTTCAATTGCCCGAAAAACAGAAAATCCTTAAACCGCACTAGTTTTTAACTCCGTGCTTTTTATTGTTACAAGTCTCAAAACCCAAGACCTCAACAGCTATCACGAGAGTCATTTGTTTGAAGAAGGAAAAAAAAGCTCGATAGAGTTAATGTTACACTGGGAATCAACCAGATCTAATATCCGGGATGTGACCTAGGACAGCACAAAACAGGATAATGGGGAAAGTAGGAAGAAAAAGTCGACAGAAAAGAATAGTTGTCTATAATGCCTACAATAATATAATGTCTAACGTTACAATATCTAAAATCTGTTTAAGAAATGATTGGACTGTGTTCGAATCGCCTTAAAATTCAAGCCATTAACACTAACGTTTGATTGAAATCTACTGGGGTCAGCAGACAACTTGTTAACGGAAGAGACCGTTGCATTGACTGTTGAGCATATGGCTGTGCTTATATTAGCAAAGCAAATGTTTCCGATGTTCACTCACCCTCCGTCTGCAGATTTCCAGGACAACAAAAACAAAGTCTTCGTCTTCGAAAAAACCGTGGAATCCCACGACGTTCGGGTGGTTAAGACTTTTGTGAATTGCAATTTCTGATGACATCTTCTCCCTCTGGTGCGGCTTCAAGATCATGGATTTGGGCACAACTTTGCCAGCAAAAACTTGTTGCGTCTCCACATCTGTGATTTCGTAGCACTTGGCAAAACCTCCTTTACCAAGAAATCTGCCCCTCGTGTATCTTTTCATAGTGCGAGAATCAACAAGAATGTCTGGGATTTCTTTGAGAGGCGCAGATTTGGGATCCACATGTGCCGACGGATTTGTCGGCTTCGGGGCTGCACTCATTTTGGAGTAAAGTGCTCGTCGGCGTCGATAAAAAGAATAGTTTAAATTTTACGTAGTTTGGATTAGAAAAATGTCGCGAAATCCAAACGATGGTTATAAGTTAGGTCGCCAGCTAACCCCACCTTGACTGACGTTAAGTTAGCCCTGGAAGCTATCTTGGTCCTCTGCATAAACTTCTGAATTCAAATAAAAACTGACGATCCTACGATGCGAACGTTGTTCAAACCTTTAGCCGGCTGTTAAAAAATATAGGTGCAGTACATGCGATGCTGAAGATTAAAAAATCTGAAGTGAAATTTAAACTAATAGCATGACTCGTCCCTCGTTGCAACGTTGCTCCGTTCTTCCTTTTGACAACAGTGCCTAGTGGAAGTTTAAATGCTGCCTCGGTCGTTACGGCCCTCACTGATTGGTCCGCTCAATTTGAATTCCAAGGCAACGTAGCAAAGCATCTTGGGAAGAACGGCACAAAAAGAACCAATCGTTAACCGAGAAAGTCGCATTCTGCTCTATGATTGGCCAAGTATCACTCGCTACCCACTCATTACTTCCTAAAACATAGTACTGACGGGAAATGAAGTCAGAGAGGGATTTAATCGAATACAATTGTACACAAATTGTTTATTTTATTTTCTTATATTTTTTAATTTATTTATTTTTTCATCGCAAGTCTGAACGCGTTGACTATGATTCAAAATAATAATGCGTGTGCATTGTCAACATAGAAAATTAGGTTTCATCATAAAAACACAAGTAATGGCCAGATGTGCACATAAACACTAGTCGAGAAAAAGAAAACAAATTAAAAATAAAGAACTATATCTGATCATTAGAGGGACAAGACGGCCACACACAGCTTGTATCCCTAAGAATTTAGTAATCATCAGCATCAGCAGTCATCATCAGCAACAATCAACAACAGATACACACACACACACACACACACACACACACACATTACATACATACACACATGTTGTGGACACGGAATGAGGGTCATGTTTGATCAGTGGTTACTACTTTTACCATACCACAGTTACCATTGTCATCTTACAGGAAGAAGGTGGTTGAAAATGTGCCTATAGAATCAGCACCTTCAGCAAAAATACACGCACAATTTGCTTGCATTCTTGCTCTCAAAGACAACATAAGAAAAATGATTTCCATAAGAGCAGATGTGAAGACTAGGCATTGTTGCACTGTTGATCACCAATTGTGTGCCACTGGACCTGATATCACAGGAAATCTGCTGGTTTGAATTATGAGAAATTGTATTATGGCACAAAATGGAAGCGGTGCGCTGTTCCTGGAGCACAAACAAAGCTCAGTCTTTCAGTTTCTTGCAATGGCAGATGGAAGAAAAAGTGAAAGGCAGATGAAAAAAATCAACATGTCTTTACTGCTATGCAGAATGAAAGAGAAGATGATTTCCATGCAAAGAGACACCAAGGAGGGAGAGTGCGACCAGTAGCAACACAAGCACCAGGGCAAAATGACCTTATTAATTCTAAAGATGCCCTGATAAACATCACGGCCTCCACTGTGAGCCTCAGTTTCTGTGAATATTTATGATCAGTCAGTAAGATAATAATAGCTCAGGACATGTCTTAATTTAAAGCCGCTTCCTGTTGTTTTGGATGTTAGCAGTGTCACACACACACACACACACACACACACACACACACATATGCACAAATGGAACAAAGAGGATAAACAATCCCCCACACTTTTCATGCTCTTGTCCTACATCTGTCCACTCCTCGTCCTCTTGTTCTCCTCTTATCTTTTTCCACTTACCCTCATATCCCCTCTGTCTGCTCTAATATTAATCTGCCACTGAAAACATAGACATGAACACATTAGCATGAAAGAGATAGAAGGTCTCGTT
>OMLF01048806.1:0-19816 GCA_900302615.1 Holocentrus rufus | reverse complement strand
GACAAAACCAGAAGCTGCATGTGAACTGACTTTGTTCATACCTGTTCATACCCCTCCAACAGTGCATTAGAGAGACACACACTGTGTGTGTGTGTGTGTGTGTGAATGTGTGTGTGTGTGTGTGTGTGTGTGTGTGTGGGCGCGCGTGTGTGTCTGTTTGTGCATGCATTTGTATACTTCCTTTTTGTTTTCACCCAGCATGGGTGAAAACATGATCAAAGATATTGGCAAAGACAGACTGAATTATGGGGGATTCACAGAAAACTAAAAAAAGAGAATATTGATCCATTTTAGAACTCATTATGCATTCCGGTGTAAGCTTACCTCTTTAGTTTTATCCATTGCCTTTAAAATGGCAACATTCAGGCTCTCTAGAGCTGAAAGGACGTTCAGATACTCCCCAAGGTGCTGGGAAAAATAATCTGATGGGATGACAGAACACAAGCTGTTATTGAGACCATCGTCACATTGTCAGAGCAATAAAAAGTTTTCTTTGACTCTTGAAACACTGAGTCACTAAAAGTTGGTGATAAACATTTCAAAATGTTATGGCAAGATATAAAAATTTAAAGGAGAGCATGACAATGGAAAAATATGGGACTCATCTATCTTTAAAATGTCTTACTTTGAAAAAATCTCTCAACCTGCTCTTTGAAATAAAAAACACCTGATATGTGGCACATTCTGAAGACTTAGAGAAAACTTGCTGACAGTCATAATCACAAATGTACAGGTGCTCCTGCAAACTTTCTAATCAAGCTAGGTCTTCCAAAATTTTGTGAAGTAAAAACAGTATCTTAAAATGCAAATGTGCTGAAGCCACACAAAAGGATTATGTGACACGACTAGAAACAGGCAGGTAGTCTGACGTTAAAATAGCACGGTAGAAAGCCAAGGCATTGTGACTGAGATGCTGGATGAACAGATTTGCATTCAACTCTCTTTGAACCTGAACTCAAAGGAGTTTTTTTCACTGTTAAAAGTAAAAAGTGTTCATTTTAGACATTTTTCTTTACTCCATCGTGACCAAATGTTACCCTTCACCTTAGCCAAATTGTTATAACTACCAGACCTTAACCTTGTTCCATAACAAGTAAATTTTCTGAGGCTTTGTTGTTTTAATCCTAAAATGGTCCTTTGCACATCTGTGCACTGTTGGGGACAGGTGCATTAGAAACAAAATCACAACCTACATAGGGAACAAAGAAACTCCCACACACTGCCATAATTATTGCCATATCCATGGAACTTCATAAAAAAAAAGTTTTAAATTTAAGTTTAGAGGTTGGTGGAAGTAGCGGGGGAGCACAGAATGGTTCAAGCATGATTACTTTAACCAAAGAATGTACTGAATGCTCTCGGACACATGGGGAATTCATTGACCCGAGGTTGATGGGTGAAAAACAACATTTTTGACACTCCTCTGTATCTCAATTACGTTATTCAACTTGATTTTACCCCACCAACAATCCCCTAACCCTTCTTCAAAAAGCTGTGCCTCCATCATTGCCTTGAGGCAGAGCATGCCTGATGAATGACCAGTGAACTAAATCCGAGATGAAAGGGGCCTTCGGTGATGGAAGGCAGTCAACTTCCCATTGACGTCAGATGGAAGAGATGCCATTGCCATTCAATGAATTATGCAGAAGTTATATTCTGGGTACTGTCGGTATTTACAGGTCTGTGTCCTATTTCTTTACTTTATTCAGGGCATCTGACAGCCACTTAAATGTTAAAATGAATTTTAAAAATAGGGCAACAGGTCTGTGCCAAAATGTGTATTTTCCCAGTTAATGAAATGAAAGACAGCAGCACGGGTAGATGGTGGTGATGTGATTATGTGATGTGGTTCACCCATAAACTCTAAAACAATGTAGAAGACTTTCTGTTTTTCATGCTATAATCACATGTAAGAAAATACATGGATGCACAGATGAGAGAGAAGACGATGCTGCTGAGTTTGAAAATTGCTGCTGATCGAAACGCAAGGAAGGAGACGCATTAAAACAAAACACTCTCACACTCACCTGATAGCTTGTCAGTGTCTAGATTGCTGCAGGTCAGGGCAGAGGAGGAGGTAAATGGGAAAGCAAATGTGAAAGTTAATTACCAAGGAACATTCAAAGTTGTTCTGCTCTGTTAATTTGTGGTAGAGTGGTAGTGTGGTTTAGAACGGTGTGGCACCAATTTCAGCGTTAGCCCCGGGAAAATGTGCCCACAAAACAAAATCGCCTCAATCATACACTTCACAAAATCAATAAACTCAACCAGAGCGGCTTAACCACTCTGTTCCTCTTTGTCAGTTTTTCTCTAGCAAATGTTTTGTTGTTTTCCAATGGCAGTTTTGCAATTAACCAGCCCACTCAAAGTATATACTGGGAGCACCTTTTCATTTTAACATTCTTCTTCTTCTTGTTATTATTACATTTTTTTAATTTTCAAAAACATTCAAGTCAAACTGCATCATTGTACACCAGACATGGCAGTAATCACTACTTGGATGCTCAATAGACCTTTTTAACAGCAGCCATTTTGACATCAAATAGTAGGTTCTAGTAGTTCTGCATCAAAGTAGAACATATCCTTAATTAATGTGATTAGTAACACCACTATTTCATGTCAAAATGGCTGCTGTGAAAAAGGTCTGTTTTTCTCAGTAATTTAGGCAGTACCATTACTACATGCAGGTTCCCCTGTTGCTATCAAAGCATTTTACAGGTCATTTTCACTGTCAGATGAAGACAAGTGAAGCTGGTTAATGACTTGTGCTATTACAAAGATCAAGCAGCATCAATGGGCCATTGACCCATGGATAGTATTAATGGGTAAATTTCCATTTCAAGACAGTCCCCATATGTCTCCATTGTTGGCTACCTTTATACTGCCTACAAGGAGATTTTTCTCTTGACTGACTCTTTTTGATTTATAAGGACAAAAAGGGGTAAGCAGTGCTAATTGGAGAGGGAATGGTTTTTCAGCATAATCACCAGAGCCTGGGCTCACGTCCACAGTCCTCAGGTCAAGTCCTAGCTGAACCATGTCTCAAAGTAAGTGTTGGATGATTGACAAAAACAGAAGAGGGACGAAATGTAATTGTGGCCAAACATCACACTCGCTCTAACTGGTGAAATTGCAGTTCTTTATTCTTTTCTGTCCTGAATTTGGTAGGCTGTTTGGTAGCTCATCTTTGGTTAACACAAACTGACAGTATCATCTTCTTGGGGGACCTGAGGGTTAGCCGCACTGCGTAATGTGTAAAGTCATTTTCATCTCAAAGGAGTCTCAAGTCTGTGTGAATGTGTGAGCCTGTTGATGGCATGAGTGTGCATATGTGTGTAAATGTCTTTGTCCCTGTGAGTGACTTCTGGTGGCAGCGTGTGTTTGAACAATCACAGCAAATTAATTATTTCACCTGAGCTGCTAGAGGGGGGCTTTGAAAGCCAGGTTAGTCAAGCAAACAAGCCTTGCTCACACTTTCAAAGCCGGTCCATCGTAAATGTGTCTATGTTGGGGGAAACAGATTGCTAAGTGCTCTATGAATATAAATCTCCAATCTGTCAAAAGCAATAAAGCCAAGCTGACTTTGGAAGAAGGATGAAACTTTAAATTATTACATATAGCCATGACAGGTGAGAAATGGTTCAGGAAGAGCACACTGCATTTTAAAGTGGATTTTTTCCCGTGGCTGCAGTGGGCTAAATATTCTCTGCGGACCAGTGACTTCAACAATTACCCCAAGGCTGATTTCTTTGATTGCAGCATTGGAGTAGGAGTTTTTGAAGTGCCTGGTGAAACCCACAGTATTCCATGTCCAAAGGGAGGAGAGAAACATTATGTAGCCTGCTTGAGCTTGATTGCAGGGCTCATTTTAAATGAAATCACCATTTCACAGCTGTGTGATTTTTGCCAGTAACTGATGACTCATTTGCAATGAAGCTACGAATCCCCTTGTTATCTGCTTAGGAATATTCTTTATTAGGAACCTATGATGCCCAAAAAAGTGCCATGATTTTAGAAAATGATGCAACGCTGTAATGTCATGTTATGTCTTATTTTACTATTTTTCTTGATTCCAATTACAATTTAATTATGATCCTTAAAAGTTATTATTACATATTATTGACACTGTTTTAATAGCTTGACATATGCCTATATTCCATTTGCATCTGTATGAATACTTGCAGATAAAATGATGTAAAATAAATTATAAAAACATAACTTTTTATCATTCAATAATGAGTCTTTGCCAGTACACAGGATCTGATGTATACCCTGTTTAAGTGTTTAACCTTGGGTGAGCACTTGTGTAGAAAACAAAAGAATGACTATCAACCATATTCATTATTCAGTCATGAAGGTTGGTTCATTTATGAACATACTTATTCTGCCGTCCATCTATGGAGTAGAAAAGCTCCTGCAGCTCTTCAGTAGTCAGGATGCCATCAGCAAAGTAAGCATTGAACTCTTCAAATGACAGTTTGCCATCATCTGAAATACAAAGGGAAGGCATACTTTATTACAAAGACAGAAAGAACCTTTCAGTTGATAGGAATATTATTATATTATGGACATGAACAACAGCTTGAAAGAACCACTCGACTACACATGGCTGTCCTCTCTTGATTTTCAGTAAGATGAATTCAGTTGAATAAATGTGTTCTTTGGCATTTATACTTGAGATAATGGACAATTTTTCAAGTTATTTCTTACTATTTCTTGTAGCAACTGTATCAGTCAACTAAGTTAATCACATGTACCAAAAGAAATGACATAAAAAATATGGTCACAAATATGTTCAGTTCAGTATATTTATGTATTTTTATAGCAATAAAAACCACTTCAATCTCTTAGCAAGGTGCACTTTATATCAGATCGCACCTTTTGCCCCTGTGGCAGAGTTGACTGTAACATGACAGCCAACACTTATAGCTTTGACCTATTAATGATCCAGAAACTGCTTACAATAAAAAAAAGATTAATCTTCACTCCCTGTAACCTTTGTATCATTATTATGTCATTTGTGTCTAAATGTGTGTAGCATAAAAGTTCAATAATCTATAAAAACTTAAACCATCAAAAAAGTAACCTTGTACTTTTGACCGTTCTGCTGTTGCTCTATAGTGCACACCCACATTTTCATTGTTATATGTATTGGTGGCATGCATTTCAAATAAACAATATCATATCATATTCATTTTTAAATCATATGTTCATACCATTAACTTTATATATGATAGGCCTGCACAAAACACTAGAATACATACAACACACAACTAAAATGAAAGAAACTACAGACTGTCAGCGGCTGTGAATCTCCTATTTCTGCATGGAGTGGTAAACTGTGAGCACAGTATGCTGCAACAGACAATGAACGGGGAAAAAATCATTTGCAAATTAAAAAAAATAAAAAATAGCTTGGTTGTCAAAGTTGTGATCTGTGAAGAAGTGTTCCTTCCTAAGCCTACTATCAATCTGTCTACTGGCAGAAATGACTCAGATTAGTCAGCAGCTAGCCTGCCAGAGAGAGGGAGACAGATATTTTAATCCTTATAAGAGTCCAGATCAACAGACAGACTAACAGATAGATGTGTGCCTGAGAGGAACAGTTCTTGGCAGGGAGAGACAGATCGCCAGGCAGAGGGATATTGGAGGGAGTTGGTTACTCAGTCAGTCAAAGAGGAAAAATAATCTGAATGATATGATGGAGCCAAATTGGGCATACAGACTAATGAGGCTATTATTTGGAAGTATTTGTTGAGTCAGGCAAACAGACCTAGAGATCAGAGTCAGACACCTACATCGACAAACCGAAAAGCCATGCAGCCCTGTCATTACTGTGCCCAAATGGGAACTATCATTATCATTTTGGTGGCAGCTCCAAACTTTTCCTGACCATTGTCATTGCTGACAAACTCCGTCCAAACAGCTCACAAAGTCGGGCATCATAACCTCATTGAATAATCTGCCCAAATAATACCCCTGTTTCGACGAATACAAGGCAAAAAATGAGGACAATTTAAAATGCCACAGAGTTCCAGTTGGCTGATTCAGCAAAGTCAGAAACTCAAGGGCGAGTTTGAAGACCATCTGTTAAGCTGGAGCTTCTTTGACACAGCTCATCATTATCCCTGACCGGGATGAATAATGCGATGGCTCAGACCATGCAAGGCCTTGCCACTTCTGTCCTCTTTTTTCAAACACTCTTTGTATCTCCCCATCTCTGTTTTTCTTCCCCCCTTTTTTTCTTTTATTTTTTTTTAACCTTCGCTTTTGGCAAATTACAAACAAGCAGCGCCAAATTTAATCATATGGTCTGTGATGTAAAAAAAGAAAAGAAAAGGTTGTTCCTCCTTTATAGACTCCTTGCTTGCAAGCGTGTTTTCTGCATGATTACGGTCATCTTTGTCAGACCGCAGGGTATCTGATTCAGCCCTGTGGCTCTGTTTGTCAAAAACACAAATTGTTGCACCTAAATAAATAAATAAATAAATAAATAAATGAACTTACTTAAAAGAAATTCGTTTCATTTTTACATCAAGCGTGTTTGGGGAAGTTCTATTCATGCTGCATTGTCACAGTTTCACAGTATTTTTATGCCTTGGTGTTTCAGTGCCTGCTGTGGTGAGCTTTGTGGATCAGAGACAAAACTGGCCCTCCCACATGTCTCGTTCCTTCTCTCAAAAGGCTGTGTTTGGAATGCCTCCCATGTTTGGGGTGTCAAACCAACCAGACAGACACTGGTGCTGCTAAGAAGTGACTCTCTGATCGGCTGCTGTCTTTGATGGGCTAATGATGACTACTGGGAGCCTCCTCTATTCGCGCTGACAGTTCTGGGTTAAATGTCTTCTTCTCAAAAACAGGGTGACCCAAAAGAACACATTGGCCTGGGTCTCTATGTACTTTAATTCATCAATTATTACAAAGATGGACAAGATGGAGAGAAAAGATTGTGAGTGGCCTACGATAGCAAGACACCGCTTTCTTGGTCTAACTTTAGTTGCCTTGCTTGGCAGAGAGCCACGGTAAGATGTCCAAAGAGTGGATTTAATGGTCAAAAACAAAATCTTGATTCTTTATACTCAAGCTTGTGCCATTGTGTTTTCCCTCTGTGATTAAGACCTCTGGAGAACATGATGTTTGTTGAAGCCATTGCAAATGCAGAAATTTTATGTGTTAGTCTTACAAAAATTTCTGCATTACATTTGGCTCTTGGCAGCAGCTGAAACGTAATTGGCACGTGGCGGTTCTCCTGCTTTTTAATCTGGTCTATAGCCCTCGACTGGTGATGCTGTCAGATGGCATCCACAGATGCCAACAAAGCACACCGAGACCAGGAAAATGAGGATAGGCAGAGAGAGCGAGGGGAGGAGGGGACGGGGATTAGGTGTCTGTCAGCTAACGACTCCTACCTGAGTGAGTTTTACGCAACAAGAGCTAGGTCAGGGAGAACCTCATTTGTACAAGTGACACTCTAATGGGAAACGCTGTCATCTGGACTGACAGCTTTCAAATTCTGGAAAGTTAGATTTATGTAACATTATGGAGCCTCTCAAAAGTATTAAGAACGCCTTGGATTCTTCCTGGTTAACAATTATTGACTCCTTTGCAAGGTAAGGTTGGTTACCATGTTGGCTACCATGTTACAGATTGGGATAAATCACCCATCACTGCTTGAATTAGGTTGATGTTTGCATTTCTGAAGCTAAAATAAGAGGGGATATTTTCTCCTCTTGTGATTAATGTAATGTGGCTGCCTGTCTGATATGTCACTGGGCTGAATGTCTCCTGCTGCTGTCGAGTTTTACGTGAGCTTGTTTGTATCTGATTGCAGGACAGACAGGCTTGTTGATCCTCCAACAAAACACTAAGTCACTTAGGCCCTGTAACCAAGGGCTTTTACCCTTCATACTATGTCTCAAAACTCATGTTTTTGGACTCGTACTTTCATGACTCAATGGTGCATGAAGCAAAGCACAGTTAAGGGTGTGTGGCAAGAGCACATGGGGCATGGTGACTGGGTTAGGAGGATTACACTGAGTATGGTGGACCAGGCTTTAGTTATGACCAATCAAAGCGCTATTTCCCTTCCTTAACAGCAGCGTGCTCTCCCTGGCAACAGTCTGACAATTTGGTGATAGAGAGAACCGTCCAGAGCGGTTCTGCCACAAAAGCTTCTCCCAAGGGGAAACTGATGTCCTTGTGTGGGAGAAGCACAATCTCCACAAGCAAATATACGCCGTAATAAAGAAGATAATACATTTGCTCCAACGTGCTGCTTTATGAGTGTGTCCTTGAGTGTGACAATATAACTGATGTTACATCAGCTGTACAGTCATATTTCTTACACTCACATACAATTTCTAAGATTTGATCACTGTTATTACCTAAGAACTTGGAAACATTCATTACAGTTTGTCTTAACTACTATAAATTGTTGTAGACCTGAACCAACAGGATCTGTATGGAGTTTAGTTTTGAAAGCTGCTATACAAATAAATGTTATTTTTATTTATATACTGTGTCATGTCAGTGTACTTTTTTCCTGCAGTGGGTGGTCCCACTAAGGGCTCGGCATTACTTTCATAGATTCAAGTTATAGTTCAAGTTCAAATCTATTTCCATCTAGCTATATACCTGTACACAGTTGAACAAAATGTTGTTTGTCTGGGGGCAAAGTAACAGCTACAACACATACAGTTCAACCACAGACAAAAATATACAAGTCTTGACACTGACAACATAATAAGTCCCTGAGTGGCATGGTGGAAAAGTACCCATTTGCCTATTTGCATAAAAACAACATAAATAAGTAAGACCTAATAAATAAAAGAGGCAGTATGATTAACAGCAGCAGCAACACACTGTGGACGTTGATGGATGTTGTCCAGTGTAACATTCATAATAGATTGCTGCTATTGTTAATTAGTGGAGCCTTGATTGGGCTGACTGACAAAGTCTCAGGCCATTTGATTGGTATTAAAGCCTCCTGGGGTAACACAGAGAAAAAATAAATCCACATGCAAATCTGTAGCCCTGCACGAATAAATATTTGAATTCACTGATGACCACCTTCCCAAGAATAGCATATCCCTAAATGTACTGTCACTGAAAAATGGACATTTGAAAGAAAAGGCATTTTCTTTAAAAGCTGACATTTTCATTTTTTCAGCTATTTATTATTATTATTATATTTAAGCAAGCAATTTATGAGAAGGTCATGATTGAATGGAAAAAAAGAAAAACAGCAATAGTCAACAATAACGTCATTATGTCATTCATATCAGGTGTTATTTTAAAAACACCAGTTTGGACACTGGAAAAACTTGGTATTGAAATAAACAAAGTTAAGAATTTTTATTTATTTATTCATTCATTTATTTAGTCATTTATTTATGGTGATATAATGATGGCCATGGTTTCACAAGATCATTTTTTGCCAATGCTGAAGCTACCAGACTCTGGTTGGCCAATAGATGTTCACATAAATAGGATTGGTCTGCCACAGTCTTTTAATGTGATTTTTAATTCCATTTCTGTTTACTTGACTTCAAACGAGTCACAGTTGTGTTGTTCAACCTGAGTTGTGACTGGATGATTTCGCTGAGGTGTTGATAACGTTGCTGGTAATGGGATTCTCTGTGGCCAGCGGAGTCACTGGTTGCTTCCTTACTCCTTTCTCTTTAACTGTTTGTGGTTTCCTTTTCCATCTTCCATGTTTGTCTCTTTGAGGAAGGCCTTCCTCATCATCTTCCCACTCATGCAGGCTCATTGTGACTCCTAATGAGCTTGTTAGTAGCAGATAATGATGTTTACTGACAATTCCTGCAAAATTTAAATAAAAGGTGTAAAAAACAGACTATGTAACAGGGATGAAAGGGATGGAAATAAATAGAAGTCAAAGTAGTCGAGATTATAAAAGGCTTTGTGGTAGCAGCAAGATACTGAGGGCAAAGGTCTGGCCCAGACCTTTAGTCCTAAACCTGGACACAGTCAGAGGGGTCCTGCTGAGGATTTCAGGCTGCATGCAGGCTTTTCCAAGCTTAAAAGTCAGTTGTAGTATTGATAGCAGTGTGGAAATAATAGCTGAAATAATAAGCAGAATATTGTAATTGCATCTTTCTGTCTAACCTTCTCTTTAACAGCTACATTAAGCTGCAACCATCTAAACTGTTTCAAATGACACTTTTTCTTCATCATAACTGTTACTATAATACCATAGATCCCTAACAGAGCATTTGAGGATTGTGCAAATTTGGTCAAGTGTTTGAGTTTTGGTTACATTTCTGTTTGTAGTTGCGGTGTTTATGTTTTTTCATCCCTGCAGGTCCATGCTGTGACGAGGCCGGAGGATGACTTGGGCTGATGTGTTGACATCACTGCCTGTCGTTCCCTTTGATGATGGGTTCCTTGGTGGCCGGTGGCATTTCTCATTCCTTCACTGATGCTTTTTCCCGTATCTGCACTCATGCTTTCCTTCTGCTTCATCATGCCCATCTTTTTGCAGAAAGCCTCCTTCATCTTCTGTATCCGTGCTTACCTTCTTCATCATGACCATCTCTGACATTTGAAGGCCTCCCTTCCCTCACGCGCATTCGATCTGAAAGGCCGTCCTCCTTCATGCATTGTGCCACAATTTTCCTCTTGGTAGCCCTCTCTTTCCTGCACCATTTTGTCTCCGACTGGAAGGCCTTTCTCATCATGGCCATTTTGTCTGCCTCTTTTTGAAAGGCCTCCCTTTCTCTGATAATTCTGTCTTTCCATCTCTAGGTCCTTTCTTATCTTGTTGACAAATGCCTCCCCATACAAAAGACATTTCCTCAGTACTTCTATATAAATACTTCCATTTTCTATTTTTTGCCCTTCAGCCATTCCTTCCTCAGGGTAAGATGCTCCGTCTCACGTCTTTTCATTCTGTAGATCTGGATCCATGGCAGAGACTGTCTCATTTTCTTCCCTGCTAATCTTTAGATAATGTTTTTTTTTCCTTTTTGATAGATTATTCATACAGTGGGAAATCCGTATATTGCACTCCCTCATAGCTGCTAAACAATAATGTGATACATCAGCTTGCCACCTCATCATCTTCTCTCTCTCTCTCTGTCTCTGTCTTTCCTCCACCTCTTTATTCTCCCAGAGACATTCCTCCTGGGAGACGAGACGCTCGGTGTTGGTGGTCGGGCTGATGTTCTCTCTCTCGAGCTGCTTGACATTTTGTGCCAGTACCTCGAGAAATTGCACAGTGTAGTTTTGATTTGGTCTGAGCAGGTGTGCAGTGCAAGCGCGGTGCAAATCGCCATAACCTTGACACCAAAATTGCACTGTGCCCGCTGAGCGTTACCGACAAACCTCCCACTGTGTGTCTCTTCCTGCTCATGCCCAGTCGAGTTCACAGCAAGACAGCCAAATATTATCTTAATAACGAGGAAACAACGCTTTACAACTTTACAGCAGAGATGAATGGTTTTCTCAGCCAGCAGTTCCCGGTTTTTATTTATGGTAAATAGAACATAATGTGAATCTGGCATGGGCTTCGAGCCTTTCATGTCTTCAATGCCTGTGTTGGATCAAAGTCTGTGACTAAGAGACAGATGGAGCCACAGGTCATTTGCGTTTTTGTGCTAGAGAGTATCTTTAGCTTCAGAATAAGCACCAATACAGCATCGTGTATTCTATTTTCATTTCAACCTTACAATTCATCTTTCTTAATGTTATTTTTTCCTTAGTTTGACATACAGTAGTCAGTTCAGGTCATAATTTGATCTTATGAATAAATGCAACTGATCAACTTATTTCTCTAAACAGGCCCTAAGTATGAAGTATGGAATTAAGTATTTAGTTCTGGCATTGGTTCTGGCAAAATGGTATCAGTGCACCTTTATTTTATAATAAATAAATAAAACAAAATGAAAAAGGAAAAGGAAGGGAAAAGCAAACAAACAGAAAATTAAATCAATAAAAGCAGCCTTAGGCCTAGAGAATCCCTTGGCCCTAACCTTTATCAATTTTCTGGTCAATAAAGGGTGTCAGTCATGGGATGCCGGGGCATAGCTAAGGGCTTACAGTAAAGACAAAAAACATATACATTATTATATTTTAGAATTTTTAATCATTTTATGGATTCACACAAAAGCATTTACTGCAGTAAAAATATACATTAAAAGTATCTTGGTATTTTCCCAACATTTCCTCTTTGCAACACCTTTTCTTCCAGCCAGGACAGATGAATAAAAATGGCTTCATTAGCTCACACTAATGAATCCATTTTTAGGAACCGGGGAGGACGTCTGTCCTGCCCATGGACTTCCTTCTGCACCATTACTGAACCCTGCACAATGCCGACCGCAACAACAGTGATCAAACGTTACCTTACAGAATCTCTCCGGTGGAGTTAGCAGAATTAGGACAGTTAGTAGCCACCATGATGAAAAAAAAAACAACCTAGCAGCACAGCTTCACAAATAGTAGAGAAAATGGATCGTGGAGAAAGTGGCACCTGCTACCCCTGAAACTGAGCAATTCATTCCTTTAACGTAAGCCAGCACTGAAACAGTTAAAGCCTTCATACATTGCTGCAAAAGAATTCCATTTTACAGTGGAGGAAAGTAGTTATAAGTCTTGGGTTGACTCAAAAGCAATACGTGAGGCTACTTTTCAATTCACTTGTGGAATTTCAAGGTGAGAAAATTTCTTAAAAAAAAGAAAAGAAAGAAAGAAAGAAAGAAAAGTTTCTAAACTACGTGTGATGCCGGTGACGTGTTCTGATTCGTCGACACAACGTGACACAAGCAGCTCATGTGAAGCGACGCCTTTTCTTCCCTTCTTTAAAAAATATCAGACTATGCTAAACAAGACGCACACAGGGCCACAGTAAACAGGAGCCAAACGAGTGAGTGAGGAAGAACTGCAAAGTAGGACACAAAGTAGGGCACACTCTTATCTCTCCAAAGGTCAGTCCCTTTGCTGCGGAGGATCTCGACTCTCCTAAGTGGTTTATAAATTCCCAAGGACACATAACAGCTTCAAAAAAACAACTCGCGTTACTAAAAGAGTTGGGTCTTGGATATTCATGGCAAGTTTTTAGGCACTTTGTGAAAGCCCGGGCACTATACTGTATGCCCAACCATTAGTGATTCTGGTATTCTTAGTATCTACGCTCTACTTAGAATGTGTTTCAGAAGGCCATCTGTGAGGAAGTCTATAAGCTGCCTTTTAGCCCCCATATCTTAATATAGGTCTGTATGCTGCTTTTAGACCACATATCCTGCTACCTCTGGTATCTCCACCTCCCAAATGCTCTGGAGCTTACTGGTGTTTTCCTCCATGCTGAAACAGATGCCAGGCAGGAGGCGGGCTTCATGAAAAGATGGAGAGAAAAAAAGCAACAACTTCTGCACAAGAATTGAGGGGTTCTTTCTTCATTTTGTGGTCAGTAGCCCGTGGGAATCGTCCAGTAAACTGGAATCAACGAAAGTTTAATGCTTTGGATTATTCCGACTCTATAGAGCACTGTGTTCTGTCTCCATATCTGATTATCTGCAGGAGAGTGGATGACATGTTCAAGTGCAATGTGATTATCTTAAATCAAGACACCCGCGTTTTCAATGGGGTTAAAACATCAGACAAGCCTAAGCTCTGAGCCTTTACACATAAAATAGCTTACAGTCGCTCATCTGAGACCAATTTGCCAATTAAACTGTGGTGAAGTTCATATGGTTATGTAAGCTGACCAATTATCCAAGACATCTTTTCTGCATGGCTACTAGGCAGTCTTATACCATTAATTACGGTGTCAGCTCAGTGCACGAAACTTAACATATTCCTAATATGGAGTCAAAACCACAATTTGCACATTTTTTAACCCGTCTCTCCCTGTTCCGTCACATCTCCCTTTCATGACTGGTGATTTAATAGGTGAATTCAGCAACAGATTGTAGCCTGCAGCTGGATTTATCTGCTCAGTCTATTAATGGAAAAGAAAAGGTGTTCCTAACAATATTTCATATAGATTCTGTACATAAAACTAGACATCTCAAGGCTTTACCACTCTCTTTCAGCACACTCCACAATTGAGGGCCTCATCTTCTTTGTCTCTACTTTCCTCATAGTTTAGTCGATACCATACGTTCAACTTAAGCCCAGTGGACTTTATTACTCTACAAATAAAAAGCAACATAAAAGAGAAAGAGATATAAATGCAACACGATATATTTTCTGGCTTTTATTTTCTTTTTACACTACACTATTGACTTGACACTATCCTCCCACCCTCCACCCCCATTTCTCTCTCATTCCTCCACTACTTTGTTGACTATCATCATAGTAGAGCTTTATAATGAAGGTCTGATATTGCATATATCTGGCTGGAAGTCACAGAACACATAATCTCCAATAAAGCTTGTCATGTTGAAGGTTAAGGGTTGAGGTAATTACTATTTGGTGGCATGCTGATTATGACCCCTGTAAATGCAACAATGTCCCACTGATGTCCAGTCTTGCTTGATTTGCTTCGGCACCTTATTATTTGATCTGATTAGATCGGGATAAATAGCTTTCTGCCAGGGCAACTTCAACCACAGAGCCCACAAAGGAAACAAGGACAGCTATTTATGACAGAGAAGAGATATAATATCTCAGCTAGAGGCGCAAAGCAATATTGATTTCATAAATAGATGAGTTCAAGATTCAAGATTCTAATTTATAGGGATTTTCTCTATAAGGGCAACTTCAAGACCCATTTCTTGCATTGATTACACAATTAAAAACTCTGGGCAACAAAATTACATATTAGTTTTTTTCCATGAAAAAAAAATCTCTTCATGGCATAAAATGACTTGGATGTAACTCTACAAATTTGCTGTCATTTAGTATGTAGGGTCTATGAATATGCAAATAGTCTCTGCCTCTATTCAAATCTCCACCCTTTGCTGCGCACACACCTGCCCACCCTCCACTCTGCCCACACAAACCTCTTTTTTCTGTTTTGCTACTCAAGGTTATGCGACACACGGCAAGAGGTAATATATGTGTAATTCAACCTTAAATGTTCAAACTGGAGCCCGAAACAGAAGGCCAATTTTGTAAGTGGACATATCAGAATGGTCATTTTGTATTGCTCTGTACAACGTTACAAACGTAACAGTGATAGATAACGTGAGTCTTTGGCTGGACTACATTGTCTATCAGCTGTGTCTTGCTAATGTTAGCAGATAAACCTTGGCCCTGGTTGCCAGCTCTGATTAACAGTTAACGTTACCTACCTTGTACAGAAAAACACCCAGATGTACTGTTAGGAAGAAACGCTTTGAAAACTATAGAAAGTCTCTGAAGAATTTGGAGAGGGCAACTTGGTCAACTACTACTGCATTAGTATTATGCAAATACATGACAGTCTGTGACATAACAGACCTGTAAACTTAAGTGGTTTGTGTCAACCCTGATTTCTGTGAGTGCAACAGGGAAGAAGCATTTTGACCATCATGAAGCAAAAACAGTGCTCTATGACAAGCAGGGCACGAATACACCAATATAATAGCAGAATATCTGGCAAAACACATTGAAGACAGAAAAAAATATTTTAGTAAGCAGAGTGGGTCTTTAAGTGCAGGGGACAAGATAAATCATAGTTATGTTTTCCTACCATGAGCATCCAGTTCATGAATGACCACTGACTGTAATACTGTGAACAATCATTAATACATGTAGCATTTTAAACACCAATGTCCTATGAAATTACCTGTGACACTTAACATAAGCAGAAAAGACCATGTTTGAGACAAGTGGTTGAGTATTGTTTGAGTTAGTTTATATCAAATTTAATGTATTAATGATTTATTGATGTTAAAATGTTACATGTAGCTCTTTTAAAAGAAGAATCAACCCTAAAACACTGCAAAAACAGCTAACGACAACACGTTTTTCATTTCTGGGCCCAGTTTTTTTTTGGTGTTTCTTTTTCTTGTGAATAACTGGAATAACTTAGATGACAGGACATCATGCTGGGATATTTTCAGTGCAGCTACGGTGGTGTTTACTACCAGAAACAATTTCAACAATCTAAAAGATCCACAGTAAACATCGGGTTGTGGTGCCAGCCACTCGGAATCATAAAGTAACAGTTTCTTTCTAAACTCAGCATTTTGCACCGATGCACAACAATCATAAAGGCAGAAAACCTTTGCAGAACAGAAAGAGACATCAATTTCTTCACCGACCTCAGACTGAACAGACCATAATGCAATGCAGCTATAGAAGACGTGTTTTGAGTAAGGATAAAACAGACACCCAGCAAGGTGCTGACCTCTGGGAAATAAACAAGTAGAACTGAATGAGTTGCATAATGCTCTCTGTTTGCTGTGTCATTTATTTACTGCATCATGTTTCAGTCACAATAGTTTGATCTGGGTGTGCAGAGCAATGCCATGTGCTTTGAATGAGGGAGATGGCTCTTCCTTGGAAAACCTTACTCTCTTGGTCTTACTGTCACTATCGCTATTGCTCTTTCCAGCTACACAGATAAGTCACAGCTGAACAAAGTAATTTCAGCAGCCTTCTCTAGGGGGTGTTGAGAGGCATTCTGGGAAATGTGGGAAATCACTGGGTTGAAATAGAGGAGGCAGGTTGAGGGAAAGTGGATACAACCAAAAGATAAATTACAACACTTCATCATGAAATAAGTCCTGGACTGCATTAAATAGCACAGATTGATGCTATCTAATGGTGTAATAGCACCCGAGGGTGTTTTCTTTTTTTTCCCCTTTATGGACAGCAGGAATGTCAGAAGGTGAGAGAGGCAAACAGTTCAAACCCGGTTTGATCACTAAAGCTTAGAGCAAACAGAGCTGAGGCACTCATTAGCAGTTTCAACCATATGTGTTATAGTAGCCACACTAAACTTAGACTCATGGGTAAAATGCGTGAATATATGTGTGCATATAGATGATAAAAGAGTAAAAGTGCAAGTGTGTGCATGCATATGTGCATGTGCATGAGAACAAAAATGTTGGGTAAATTTGGTAATAAAGCCATCGTATGAGTGTTTCAATGCTAGCCTCGAAAAAGGGCTTGCCTGAGCCCACAAACATGATTCATATTCATTTGTAACAGCGCCCAGTCATCTGTGTCTAAACTGACACAGAGATGCATTATTTTGCGTGACACATTCTCCCAGTCACGGCTGTAATCCGGCATCACAGCATCATTTTAATTGGGCGGAGGAACTTGTCGGAGCACGAGGAAAAGAAAAAGGAGCATCACTTGAGGAGCCATTCATGCACGTCCCTTATCTCGGTGCCCAGTTTGCCTGGGACGCGGCGACAACAGGAAACAACAAGCTCGCGTTGTGACAAATTAATCATCGCCCAATGTGTTAGGTTGTTACTGTTTACTCACCGTTTTTGTCTGCTCGGCGAAAAATCTGAAAGAGAAAAAAAGTAAAGAAGAGAGAGAGAGAGGAAACATGGTTATTGCTTGCAGCCGAGCATCAAAGGATTCTCGCAAGGCAATAAGCAGGTGCAAATAATTAGGAATCATGGCAATTAATCAAAAAGACAGCCACTAGAAAGTTCTACTAATTACTGTTATAAGAAATTCAGGGGGGTTCATCATGATGCAGTGCAGTTTTTTTTGTTTGTGTGTGTGTGTGTGTGTGTACAGGGGGTGGACAAATAAACACCTCAAATATGAGGCAACTCAATCACAGTTACAAAAGCAACCACCTGGGTCGGTCATTTTATGCTGAATGCCAATTAGTGCCATGTGTCTTCAACTCTGATGTAAAAGAAAATTGCCCCTTCAAAGTAGCACAAGGCCACTAACAGTGGCAATTAAAGAGGCCAGGCATTTGTTCCCTCATCACAGATGCATCGACAGTGCATCATAAAAAAAACAACATTTTATTTACTGTTGCAGGGGGAGCAGTCGAGAACATCACGGCAGTAGTTGCAAGTTGAAATTCGCCGACAAATTTAAACAGGCAATTAATAGATAGCTGCTAAAAAGCCACAAAACCACATCCTCAGCAATTACCGCCAAATTTAATTAGTCCCTCTGTGACCGTAGCAACCAAAACCGTGTTGTGTCATAACAAAGCTGGTTTAATGGTTGAGTTACCACATGGACACCCCCTGTCTCCACGGCTAACACACAATATGAGCGTGTGTGCACGTATGAGCACAAAACCAGTGGAGTAAAGCGCAATGATCTCATGAGTTCTCTTTCACCCTTTTCCTTCAACCCACAGTGTCTGCTGCCACCTGTTAAACATGATGTTTTTGTGATGTATAGAAAGTCATTTCATGGGAGCCGTTAGTTCTGATGATTGTTCTGTAATGGCCAGGCAATGTCAGCCACTTCACAGAACCAGGGGCTCCTGTGTGTTGGTGTTGGTACAAAAACACTGTTGCCTCATGATGCCCCCATTTTCCAAGATAATGAACAAGACACTCTGCCACAGAACTAGTGGTTGGGTAAGTCAGGAGTGTTAACCCACTGTTGGCAGCCTTCTCTGTCTTTCAGTCAACACTCAAGTCTCTGGTGCCTTTTTTTTTGTCCCTTGCAAGACGTGCCTCAGGAAGCTCTATCTGAATTAAGACAACTTCATTTGAATCGGAAAGACGACATTTGAAATTATACCTTACAGTAAAATTCAATAATTATCACATTCCGTTTCAAGTTATTGCAATCGGTTTCAAATTGTGCCTCTTTTTTTTTTAATCTGTGGTTCAATGATAGGTGGCAAACTCAGATTTTTGCAAATTCAGTAAAATCTCTGCTGGCACTCATCTCTTTTGAAATGTCATCACTTTCTCTCTGTATGTATATTGCATGCAGTGCAATCCACTAGACCCAGAGAATTGTATTTGCCTATGAAAAAATTTAACCTACCAACCTATCTAAAGAAGCTTGTCATAATCAAGAAAAGCAGATAATAAATTCTATTCTATTCTATTCTAGCCAGTCCACCTTCATCCTGTCCTCATTGTTAGACAGAGGTCAGGTCTGACATGCGTCAGTTTCGACCTACAGGTGATTAATATCAGCAGAGGCTGCCCTCACTATCATTTTCCATACGTCAACAAGCTCAGGGTCTCCATCCCGCCCGCTGTCTGTCAATGTCTGTCTCTCTGCAGCCTCAGTCATGACTAATACAAGAGCCCTGGTCATTTGTAACCACTCCACAACACACTCATTGTTCTATTTTTGTCCAGGCTGGGAGACAATTGGAAAGCTAAGTGTTGTGTGGTTCAAGCCCAAACGCTGCGTGCTGTTCAGTTGCACGATCAGAAGATAGTTGGACCGAATGACCCTCTTTAGTTTACACACGGAGCCGAAATCCAACTTGCAAGTAGCACACCTGCTTATCAGGGCGGACCTATGGGCACTCGAATTCATCTAGGCAGCAATTTTCCTCCCGGGCTATTCAATCAAGAAGTGCCAGGCTGCTTCGGCTGTGTCTTTGGGCTCCGCGGTGTAAGGAGGCGATAATGCATCATTTACAGCGAGCCCCAGAAAAGGTCAGATCTGCTTCCCAGAGAGCTGCTGTTCTGATGTCACGATGGCAGGTGTTAAGACAGTGGGTTCTCTGAGGCTCCACTGACACACTCCGCTCTACAGGGATTGTTATTGTGTCGCTGAGAGAGGGGAGCCGCAGCCACATAAATACATCAATAATCATACTTTATTTATTTCCACTTTATCTGCCATTAGGGGGGTGTGACTGTCTTTTTTAAATATGCAAATGCTCCTAATACCCCGTGGAGATTTCAATTTTCTGCTTGTACCAACATTATTTTTCTGTTGTTCTGCGTGGCTTTGATTA
>OMLF01048805.1:23557-43924 GCA_900302615.1 Holocentrus rufus | reverse complement strand
CAGGGGTGTGTATGTGTGGGTGGGAGATATGGAAATGCTCTTTTTATTGTTTGCTTTTAAGAAAACTTCAAGAAAATACTGGCTTTACCCCATTAAAGGTGAGAAAGCATACCACCAAACTGCAGTGGCCTGTGGTTATGTTGGAGACACAGGGGTTTGCTCCATGTCTCCTCCATCAGACCATCATTTAACTCCCTCTTCTATGTTGTAGACAACGATGCAAGACATAAAGTCTCAGGTGTAATATGGACAAGACTGTGAGATTGCAGATTTCCAAAATGTGAAACCTGCTACAATAAAATAATTGATCATCATGAAACGTTTCTGCAAAAACAGTGACATTTTCAAAGACCCTGCAAAAAAACATTATTCAGTCACAGTTTTATTAGTGCGAGGGTACCTTTTTGTTCCACACTGACTTAGTTTGGCCCAGTTGAATCTGAAAGTGGTTTTAAATCTTATCTGAGCATAAGCCGTTCTAACTGTGGAAAACTGACTTGTCATCTGTGAATCTTTGCAAAATGTCAGTCAGGGCAGGGATGTAGGCAGGCATTTTATAATAAAGTCTTTTATTTCAGAAGCACTTTTCAAAACAACAGTGCATCACAACTAAATCAATAATAAGAAATACACAATGATAAAGATTTATAAAACAAAAAGAACAATCAGGTACTCAATGGTTAAAAAGAAGTTGGGTGGAATAAATGAATAACAAAGAAGGCAACAAGGAAACATGAGCCCGCCTGCCTGAGCTCCTCAGACAATTTCCCAAACAGTCGTGGAGGTCTGACACCTTCGGTCTTTTATCTGGACACAGAAAGAGACAGAGGGACCCGACATGAGGATCACAGCCAGAGCAGGAACCAATGAGATGAGAGGGTGCAGTAAGATAACTTGTCTTTTAAGATTTTGACTATCTGAGTGGATGGCTGTCTTCATCCACTTTTAAACTCTTTGTAATTTTGGTTTTCTGTGAGCACAAACAGCTCCTTACCCTGCACCACCACACGTGTGGAATCAGACAGTTTGCCCACATCAGCCCCTGGAATCACGATGCGACACTCAAACCTCCTGTTGTCCGCGAGTGTGACGTTGGACAGTTTCAGGTTGGCCTTCCCGCGGGAAATATCTGCGTCCAGCGACACTCGGCCCGCATATTTGGAACTGATTTCATTTGTGCCCATGGGAAAATAGTGGGCGAGGACCAGAGACTGTTGATCAACAAGGACAGGAGAAGAGCATTAAAAAGAGAAGAATACAAAGTTCTCCCATAAACATAAAAGTTGTAGTCTGACCTCTGGATCATGATGTTTGTCTCCATCAGCACTCCAGATGATTATGAACATGCTGTTGTGTATATTCATGGGTGTGAAGCTGCAGGGCAGCACGATGTTGTCACCGCTGGTAAACTCATACTCAGCCTGTGGGATTGATACCTGGATGGCGCTGGCACCCGACAACACTGCAGTGAGTGAATTGGCAAACATAAAATTCCATTTCAGTGTAAAGATGCAAGTGGAAAGCATCTTCAATATGTTAAAAATCTAATTGTAGTAAAGGTCGCTGAGCTGATATTGTTTCATACTAATCTTCAGTAGCCTATCAATCTGTGTGGAAAAACTCCAGGGTGTGATAACACACCACAACTTCTCAGACAACTCAAAAAAAGACAATGTAGACAAGAGACCTGATTTAGACATATACTATAACATACATAAATATGTTTACTCTAAATTCCTGATCTTCTTGATAGTCTTAAGTAGGCTTTTTATTATTATTCCTAATTTTAAAATAGATCAAGTCTCATAAATTGTTTTTTAAATGATGCCATTTTGGACTTTTGATATATTTTGTAAATTGTCTAATAAATACTATTTAGATGGATGACAATGAGCATTTTAAAAACTGGAGGTGTACAAACAGGTGTGGTACAGGCACAGCTCTGTGAGGCCATAAGGTACATGTTATTTGAATGAAAAGGCAAAACTCACCAAGGCACAGTACAGCCAAAGGAAAAACGGTCCTCTCCATTGCTAGAACTGTCTCTTAATCGATCAGACTCTTGATGAAAGACCCAGCACTGTTACTTCACAGCAATTAGGAACCAGACCTGCCCAACCTGATATTTAAGCTCACTGGGTTTGTGCCACCTCAGGAGGACTGAATGTTATCCACCAATGACACTTTCGTTTTTTCCTGGTAATTCTTTGTCATCTCACTTTTCACGTTGCGACTTGTCTTGACTTCCAAAAGTGTGATGAAATTTGGGTTGTAGAGCACACACAGGACTGAGGGGTTTGAACGATAAAGAACATGAGCGAGAAGAAGAAAATTAGAAATCTCCCAGACAATGATGATGGTGGCTCTCTGAATGCATTTGCTCCCTGTTGGCCCGACTTGATAATAATGATAAAGCAATAATAATCATAACAGGATACATGCCTGATATTCACCTAGAGCGGATATGACGGACACAAGAACAAAGTTTATTGGTGGGTTATTTGATTTTAGATTAATGGGCTATTGGATCATTAGATGAAATTCAATTCAATTTAAAAAAGCTGACTTTGAGGGCGACATTTTATAAGTGCTTTTCCTTTTGTGCTGATCATATGATTGGTTGCTCCATGACACTCCAAATAAAGAGGAGCTGAACAATACAGATAAAATTACAACTTGATTCAAACAGCAGGTGCACCATATAGAAAAAAAAAATCACTTCACAGCTACTGACCTCCAGTAGTGGGCATCATTAAACCTCCATGCTCCTAAAAACGTGGCTCTAATGCACTACTAAAAATGTTACAATAAAATTTTGTTTCTAAGTGCCACAGTTGAATGTCAGAGACAACCAGCAGGTCCATGACATGATCATCACTTTTGTCTTGAACATATATATGTATGTATGTGCATGTCGTGGTGTAAATATATCCCACTTCAAATGTATTTCTGTATACATTTCATTACACTATATACCAAATACATTTCCCCCACAGTTTGTGCATACATGTATATTTGATTAATTAAAACTTTTATGTAGTTATTAATACAAACCAAACTACATAAATACAATACTGCATAAATTCTACAATAAAGCCAACTGAAAATGTGATATCTGTCTCCTCTCAGGCACTGGATACTTGTCATATTGTATTTTTGTTAACTGTGACTGAAGTCTGAGAGTTAGCAGTGTTGTTACTGCCACCATGACTCTCTAGAAGCCGAGGGAGGTTTATGATGCATTAACATGTTTTTGTTCCGAAGCAGTAGTATTCCTGTGTCCCCGAAGAAATCTGATTGTCCTGTCTATTGATTTATTGTTCATCCCTGAGCATTTATTTTGCAACCTTTCCTGTACAAGTTAATGAGAAAGTCAAACATGACATTTAATATGACATACAGCAGGGGGTTGTCACCAAAGACAACTGAGGTGCAACTGAACCACATTTGATGACGGAAACAAGAATGTCACCACATTTTTGGTGCAATTCATGACATTTCTGGCTCAAGTGAGTATGATTTTTCTTTTTGAATGATTCGTTTCCAGTATTTCTTTTGCATTTTTCATGAAGCCCTTCTCATAGGTGAAAAATAATCAGGTGGCTCCCTGTTTGTGTGTGCATTTGTGCATGTGTCTACCTGTGTAAGCATGTGTTTAATGTGTGTAGCATATATATGAGTGAGCATGCAGTGTGACCCAGGTCACCCTCTTATTTCCAGGTTTCCTCTTTTTTTGTTTCCCACTCCTGCCCTTTGATATGGTCTCAGACTATCACCATTCTTTAGCCAAGGGATTATTTCTCCTCTTTTACTGATGGTGGTCTTATCTCTCTTCCACATAATGACTCCAAACCCCATGACACCTTGCCTTTGCAGCCTCAAACAATTAAATAATACCGAATGGCTCAGCGGTTCCATCAAACCCTAGAGATAAACGAGGATTAGAGTCATTCTCTCTGTGCCATACGACATCCTGCTGGATTACTCGTCATCACTGTTGATATGTCTCTGTTGGCGCTGTCTCAATTGACAAGATGTTTAGATACATCACCTGTATGGGGTGTTTCATGGATCATTTTTCAGCAGCGTGTCTGACGTCTGTGCATGTCCACTCTTGTTCGAAGGCGAACAAAACACACAGGTGATACCATCAGGCAATTAGATAAAGCTGATAGAAAATAACACATCACTTTACTCTTTGTTGCAAGGAATTATCCCCCATGAGAATCCAAGTCCAAAGAGAGCAAACTCCGGCCCTCTGCCGCTGGTGCCCTGCTGACTTTGTGCATTTCAAGTGAATGCAAGTTGTGGGAAAATGGAGTTTCTACAATTTGGCCTCACAGTGGTGCTAAAGGAAAGATCATGAGGTCACCAAAATTGGTGAGGTTCTTCCTTCAGGTAGCATGAAAGTGCTTTCCAAACTTCATGACAAACATTTTGAGACTGGGGTTTCTATTTTGGCATAAGAGGGATGCTACATAGGAGTCAGATCGAGTGTCAGCTAATGGGTTCATCAAAAAAAGGCGACTGTTCATTCAGAGAGTATAAATGCACTCATCAAATGTCATGGCAGTCCATATATTATATTTTGTGATGTCTTATGTACAAAGTTAACATTTTGACCTGAGGATGGTGCAACAGAGAAGGCCATAAAGTCACCAAATTTGAGAGGGTTCATAGCAATAACACTGGTAGATTCAGAGATATTAAAATTGATGTTTGACTTAAAGTCCCAGCATAAACCCTTAAAAACTCATCTCTGTTCAACAAAATTACATATTAAGAAGTTTTCTCCATGAAAAAAAAAATCCCTTCATGCCTTAAAATAGCTTAGATGTAACTCTACACCTTTGTTTTCATATAGTATGCACGGATATATGAATATGCAAATAGTTCCCACCTCTGTTCAAATCTCTGCCAGCCTCTGCTTTATTGCATACTGGTGTACTCTGCCCTTACAAACCTCTGTTTGTTTTCTGTTTTGCTACTGTAGGCTACACTACACATGGCAAGAGTTAATACAGATGTAATTCAGCCATAAATGTTCAAACCAGAGTCCAATTTTGAAGAAGATGAAGAGCACATTGTACAGGATTGCCTACAAGCAGACATATCCCAATGGTAATTTTCATCTTATTATTAACAGGAGATTATGTGTTTGGTCAGGTGTGTAATTTCTTTAATCTTCTGGGGTCTTTGGACACAGATGCAGCACACACAGATTTCGATGACCCTAAACACTGCTCTTCCTAAAGTGTTGATGTTCACTGTCAGAAATACAATACATAATTTCATGATACAAATGTCACATATATGACAGTGGATTTATTTAAATTATTTTACATTGGGGTCAAAATGACACCAGTTGGTTTGACCATATGAACAAAACACAAATAATGTTTACTTGAAATTACTGAAAACTACATGATACCAGAATATGAGGATGGTAAATAATCTTTTAAGGACTAAGGTGGATCATACTTGGAATAAAAGCATCAATATGTATTAAAGAAAAGTGTATATTTTAGTTTTACACAATATGCAAATTAACTGTAACTTTAAGAATAATCTTTTTTATGACATTAATTACATTAATAATATTGTTTTTGGGAAGAGATAAGTTAACATTTTTCCATGATGGTTGTTTCTTAAATTTGTTTATTCTTGGGGTCCCCAGGGATCCCAGTTGGTAGTCCTTGAATTAGGGTTAGTAACTGATAAGAGTGATTCATTTCATCAACTTCCTCTTCCATTTAGGGATTCACCCACTCACACTGCAAAGTGAACATAACTAACTTACTAACACTTTTAAGAGAATAGGAAAGTAATTTAGAAATAGCCTGGAATCCTGTAATAAGTAAATCACATAAATGAGCTACGTCTTCTCTGGAAAATGACAGGCCATTACAAATCATCATCATCTTTTTTTTTTTTTTTTTTTTTTTTTTTTTTTTTCCAGTGGCTGGTGGGTCGTTGAGCGCGCGCACCAATAACGGACCCAGATTCCCAGATGGACCCGCTCTGCCCAGTCAACAGCGGGACACAAGATTTTCACCACTGAAATCCATAAGTTCCTGTCTGCCTTTTTCTGACATTCAACTTCAAAAGCAATTTAAAAATTAAAACCGACAACCATGTCTCTTCAGGAGCCAACTGGTCTGACGCGCAGGGAGATGGAGTACTTGTACCCAAATGCATCGCGCAGCCTCACTCTCCGCAGCTCGACACAGACGATGTGGTACACCGGTGTTGCCATCGCTGCTGTTTACACTGTTATCAGTGCCTTAGGGTTAATCGGCAACATCACTCTCATAAAGACGTTTTGCTCTGCAAAATCCATCCGCAATGTCCCGAACCTCTTCATGTCCAGTCTTGCGCTCGGGGATGTTTTACTCCTGGTGACCTGCGCTCCGGTGGATGCCAGCCGCTACCTGAATGAGGAGTGGTTGTTTGGCAGAGTGGGCTGTAAAGTCATCCCTTTCATCCAGCTCACTTCGGTTGGGGTGTCTGTGTTCACACTCACAGCTCTGTCTGCTGATAGGTAAGCCACAGACTTTTGTTGTTTTAATTGCCTGATCCACTTGAGCTGGACGTGTTTGGAAGAGATTATCTTCCGAAGGCGGCTGTGTTCATAGCAGTTAGTTTGTCCAAATTTAATCTTGTAGTTTTTGCCATTAAAAGGAAGGCACCTGCCTATAGACTACATCAGAGTTCCTTGGGAAATGACAGACTTCATTAAAGGATTCTTTAATAAATTGACTCTCCTGTAAAATCAGGGAAACCTCACAACTTGTTGATAGTGATGTTGAAAATTGTAAAAGCGCTGGTGTTCTGCCCATGATGAGCTGCTGCTCAATTGATTTTCACACTGATTTCTGTGGAGCGTCCAATAAGAAATATAAGAATCCATGAAGATCCAATAGAAGATTAGATAAACCGTGTAAATGCTCGTCACTATAATCACAACTGAGTACCACGGACATGCGCTGTTAACCTCCTGTAAGAATATTGAACATTGGCCCCTGTAGCCTGTGTGCGTGTGTGTGTGTGTGTGTGTGTGTGTGTGCGTGTGTGAGTGCGTGTAACCAATTTTCTGGATGTTTCAGACCTCTTACTCTATGTTTTGATTGATAGCCAATTCTAGATTTTGATCATTTTTGAATCATAATGCAGAGTGATAGCCTTAACAGACACTCAGAGGGAGATTACTGCCAATGTTAGATCTACGTTTTTATATACAGGAGCTTCAGATTCAAGAAGTGGTGAGAGACATATACACTTTTACATCAGTGTATGATAGTGTAACACAGACAACAGGACAGTGTCACAGACAATAGTCTAACACAGTAAAACACATACAGTAAAATATACACACATCTTGGGAATCATTTCTTAACAAATTTGTGCATATTATTCACACACATGACAGTAAATTATACTGTTAGAGTGCAAATTAGAATAAACAAAAGAATAGTTAATTTCATATAAAACAGCAGTTAAGGAAGACTGGGAAAGATTTTAACTTTTATTGTTTTACATGTAATGCAATTTGTTTCTATTTTTATTTTTATATATTTTTGTTTTTTAGAGCTCCCAAATCAATATTCATTGTTAAAATCTGTCATTATACCATGTCACTCAAATGAAGCTAGTCAGCCTCGTTAATATTGCCAAACTAAGAACAATTGCCATTCTTAGTTAGTTTGTATTTCAAATGATCTAAATCGATCGATCAGTGTTAGTACAGTATCAACACCAGACAAAGACAAAGAGATGCACAGCGCTACTGCAGAATTTTTCACTGTGACCCAACATGCATTGCTTTAAGTGCATGTCTTATATGGACAAATCCATGAGGACACAACAGGATTTTACCTTCATCAACTAAAAATATCTGATTGATTATGTATGATCCAATCACTTGTTGCATTCAGTTCACATGATTTACATCAAATGTAGCTGGGCTGCAAATACTTTAATGTGATGTGACATCATTCACATTTGGCCAGTAAGTAGGTAAGGAAATCATGAAACAGCAAAATAGGTCGAAAAAGGGCAAGGTACAGTACATTACCGCTAGCCATTTACCAATAGCTATTAACAGTCTTGAAGTTTTGAAGGGTGCATTTTCCTTTAAAAGGAACAAAGGCGACAAGAGAAAATGACACATTTAGTTTCAATTTAACACTCTCTCTTAATTCCTCTTATGCACTGCTGCCTGTTTTTGTCTCTCTTTGTTTCTCTGTTCTGGTTTTCTACCTCTGTCCCTCTCTTTCTCTCTCTCCCTCCCTATCTCCTCTCTGTGCAACTGTGATATATCAGGTACAGGGCCATCGTGAAGCCCTTAGACATCCAGACATCCAGCACCACTACCAGCATTGTCCTGCGGGCGGCCCTCATCTGGCTGTTCTCCCTGGTACTGGCCATCCCTGAGGCTGTCTTCTCTGACCTCCATACCTTCAATATCAGCTCCACTAATGAGACTTTTATCTCCTGCGCTCCTTATCCCCATGCTGGAGACCTTCACCCCAAGATACACTCCATGGCCTCCTTCCTCATATTCTATGTCATTCCCCTGCTGGTCATTTCTGTGTACTACACTTTAATCGCCTGCAGCCTGATGAGGAGCACCTCCAACTTAGCTGTGGAAGGGAACGTGCATGCCAGAAGACAGGCCAGTGACAAGAAATGCCTTAATATGATATGCCTTTTATGCCTTTGTTATACATGACCCTTATTATCCACCACCTCTCTTAATTTTTCCACTATCTTGCACTTCTTTTTGCAAAACCACCAGGTTGAGTCGAGGAAGCGCTTGGCCAAGACTGTGCTGGTGTTTGTGGGCCTGTTTGCAGTGTGCTGGCTGCCCAGCCATGTCATCTATTTATACCGCTCCTACCACTACTCCCAGGTAGGAAAAAAAAACCCATCACTCTGTCTCCGCAGTATATCATTATTTCTCACATTAGTCTACTGGTTGTTCAAAATGTGCCTGTTGGAAGGGGCTGATTGCCTGGCCTGCGGTCTAGCTGCAATTACTAACAATTACAAGATTGATCTTTGCAGCTTTCTCAAGAACGGCTCATCCAAAAAACTTCACACTTGACACTACGCCTCTTTGGGCCTCATCAATACATTTGCCAAGTGTGAAGTCGATCGGATGAATGGTTGTCGAGAAAATCAAAGTACAAGACAGACAGATTCCTTTGTTTATAGTTAGATGTCTGTTTCTCTCTCTCTTTTGACGTATTTTTACACTTGCAAAGGAAACTGCTTTCTCTCAACCTTCCACCTCCTGTCTCTCTCCCTCCAGGTGGACACCTCGATGGTTCACTTTGTGTGCAGTGTTTTAGCTCGTATCCTGGCCTTCAGCAACTCCTGCATCAACCCCTTCGCCCTGTACCTGCTGAGCAAGGCCTTCCAGAAGCAGTTCAACCAGCAGCTGTGTTGCTGCTGCCGCATGATCCTCAAACGCTCGTCACAGAGCCCAGCGCATCACAGTACACACATGACCTCCATCCGCAGCACACACCACTCTGTGGCCAGTCTGAGTATGATCAATGGCAGGCAGGTCTATCAGGAAGACTGTGTGTAGGGGGAATAAGTGCAGTTTTGAACATGTGTATATGTGTGTGTGTGTGTGTGTGTGTGTGTGAGACATTTCATGTCATGTCTGCAAACAAGAGATTATGATTGTAAAATTTACACATCGCATTATGTCATATTAAAAAAAAAACTTGCATAATTCATCAGATTATGAATATAAAATGGATGCATATAATAATATAACACACTGTACTTGAGTATTTAAGCCCAGCTGATGAATTCTGGCACTGACAGAGAGTTGGGCAGGACCTAAGAGTGGAGAACGATGAAAGTATTGCATTTTGCTTCTGAGAACAACAACCACTTCTATTCCAGCTGTGTTTAGAGTTCGAGTTCGAGTTAGAGTTGTCTTTATTGATCCCCCGACGGAGAAATTCAGAATAACACAGCTGCAGCAATTACAAAAATTACAATCCTATGCCTTGCAAAATAAATAAGAAGCCAATAAAGGAAAATTAGAAGCCAAAAATAAATAAAGGTTCGACAAAGTTTTCCAGAATCAAGTATCAAACTTCAGAAAAGGTAGAATGCAGCAGATCACCAGTATCAAGACAATAACCTGATGACTCACAATAATCTGGTTTCTCATGTGCATGTAAACGTACTAAATGGTTCTAGTTTCACGAACATTCTTTGAACAAGTCAAATTGCATCAGAAACAAGTATGTTGTTTGCACAGGACTCAGCACCGGGGTAAATAAGTTGCTAGAATGGGTATTTATTTGTTGTGTATGTATGTACAGTATATGTTTACAAGATGAAACCTCAATCAGCGTGCTCTAAATACACCACTTTGTCTTCTGTCACTAATTGACATCATACTGAATTTATTTATGAAGCACTGTATAATATTTCTAAATGTGAAACTGCATGATGAGACGTGATATCTCACACTTAAAACAGGGATGTACTTTAAATGTTCGCTGGTTACAGTGAGTATACTGAGCTGTGGTGTTGAATTGTATTGCTAAATGGTGTATTTTCCATTGTGTCTGTCAGTGTTAAGTGTACACTGTGAAAAATAAACAATGAATTTAACTGCTAGATATTGGAACTCTATTTGGGTGCTTGTGTGTTTGTTATGTTTCCCTTTCATTCATTGTCAGTAAAAATCCTTTATATCACCTTGCTGAGACACATATGAACCACTGAGGAATAAATTGCCACTACAGAGTGTTTATGTAAGGATGGCTCTACTTTATGTGTGCATTTCCACTCAGTAGCCCCATCAGCGGAGTCAGACGTGGGTTATGTTTTCCGTTGTGTCTCTGCCCATCTGTTGGCAGGATATCTCAAAAGGTTGTGAAAGGGCTTGCATGTTTTTTTTTTATACCAATTGGCCAGATGGGTGCATGGTGTTGTGCATTGGCCTCTCATTAAAAGCCGTATAACTTCCAGACCGATTCATGTAAACATCATCAAAGTTGTGAGCCTATCCACGGAAACAAGAAGAGGCAAATTCTCTGTTATTGTACCAGTCCAACAACATGGGACTAGATTTTGGTTTAGATATAGCTTGGTGCAGTTTTACAAGATCTGAGCAAATGTAGTGCTCACTGGCCATGTGTTGTTTCAGTAATCAGGGGAAATGATTGAAACTGGTTACAATTCGAACAGGCATGTCAGGTCCCATTTCAGATACAGCGGGGAAAATGTGTGCATCTCCTGAGAGGAAACAAGTTGGTAATGGGACACTGAAGAAATTGTAAACTTTTGCTGAGAATCTGAGACGAGGAACTGGCATATCTTCACAATTGCATTGCATTGGTGGAGTTATGTGCTCTACTGACTAACAACTGACTCAAGTCTTAGACAAAGACACAATGGAGTCCTGTTGACTGTGTATACACCGAATAGTTCCTGTGCCACTAATTTCATTTGACACGGTTAATCTGCAATGTCACATGCTGGATTTACAGTCATCATATCACACTACGACTTCCTAATTTGGTGTTTCATAGAGGGAGAGAATCACGCCCAGGGTGTGAAGAGCGGGTATATAATTCAGTCTGGACAGTGTTTGTTTAATTATGGTGTGAGGGCCTTGCCAAATTTGTGTCCTGCATGGTGTCAACCATCTACTAAACATGTCATCTTTTCTAGCCTCACTGTTTCAGGGAAAAGTCCTGACTGTCATGAGTGACTTATTAACATCGATTTAATTTGAGAAATGAAAGTAAAATAAAAGAAAAATTGGATCAGTTAGAAAAACAGATAAAAGCGCTGATAAACATCGGAATTCATGCAAACATCAGTAATGTGAATGAACCAGTGCTGAATTAATAAACACAGGACAACACTGCTCATTCATCATCAGTCGTTTAATATGTGCACTGCTCTTGTCATTAATCAGTTAATACATGTCCAATGCCATCCAAAATCCATGGCCATGGACACTCAGAAAACTGCTCAGTGTTTGACTTCTCTTCCCTGCAGACCCATTAAGATGATTTCTGTGCTGCTGAGTTATTGAGAGATCAGTGAATAGCTAGAAAATCTGTGTAACACTTCCAGCATTTTAAGGAGCGCTGCATAATGGTTAATTTAGATAGATAGATAGATAGATAGATAGATAGATAGATAGATAGATAGATTTTTTTAATCAGCTTGCAGTAGCTTGGTGGATCATGCTCTTCCTAAGTGGGCTAATGTAGACTGCCAGCACAACATGGAAGTGCCTTGCTTCATCCATTAAGTTTACTAATGGAAAATCATATTTGAGAGAACAGGGTTAGAGGAGCAGAGGTTTACAATCTCGTTGGCTCTTTAACACTTCTTGCACCGGCCTGTGGAAGAGGCGTTTCTGGTTTGTTTTTCTGACGGAGCAGAACAACACCATCACCATGAGCCTGCTGCATTAAACTAACATAGGCAAAACTTTATAACAACTTTGAATCAGGGCTCAGTTGTTTTGCCAGAAATATGCCCATGTCAAATAGTTATTTCTCTTTGTTCTTGATTATGGTGATATAGTCTATATGCATTCCTCCCCTGCAGCCTTAGAGCCCCAGACTCCCTTTACCACAGTGCTATTTGTTTGATCACTGGTAATGGGTTTCCCATGCATCACTGTGTATTTATTATATGTAAACTGGACAACCCATTGATAAGGTGTGAGCAACACTGTCTCAACGCTTTGCTACTAAAGCAACCTCCTTAACAGTCTCTTCCATCATACACATACATACATCACACATGTGCAAAAAATTGGCGATTCCAGGGATAAGAAACAATTTAGGAAAACTCACCTTCTGCTACTTGGAAAAAACTCCAGAATACTTACAGACTCAGCAGACTCACACTTTGCCTCACTTACAGTATAACCGCAGGCTATATGTGATTGCTTTTAATTGTCTTTCCTGTGGTATTCAGTCATTGTGTGTCAATTGCAATTAATTATAGTGTGTAAATGTATATTTAAAATGCACACATGCCAACAGAGCACCTCTAGAGACTCCTCCAATACTGTTTGAAAACATGATGTAATGTGACCTGTGATGTAACACAGAAAATGTACACAATTTGCTAAGAATACACATTACACTGATAAGGGGTGAGGCACCAGTGTTAATGCAGCTAACTTTCAAATTCCCAGCAGATGGCACTGGCCCCTACAAGCCAGGTTTTGTGCACTGGGTAAAAGTGCTGACTGTACTTTGAAATAGTTTCTCTGGAGTTGTTTTTATTTTCCATGCGAACATATTTGATTTGTTATACAAATGTGTTTTGATGGACTGGTTTGTCCTGTGTAGCTGTCCTTTATTAGTCCCTTTTTTGGTTGCAGGGAGAGAGGCTTATTTTTGTTTATGCACTTAACTGTGCTTCAGTTTGCTTTTGTCCTTGAACAGCACTCAATGAAATGTTTGTGCTCTGTGGCGCATTACTGTGTGAATGTGGAGAGAGGAGTCCCAGGTAGTCAGGAGACAGTAGCAAAGTGACTGTTCGTCTTCCTTCACCTTCAGCCAGTAAACTTTCTTATGTGCCATTTCTTGTCATGGAAATAGTCAGGAATAAAGACAAAAAATGTTGGTGTCCCATGGAGTCTTTTCTAGGTAAATAAATTGGCAATTGTCTATTTTTCTGATGAGCCCAAATACATTTTAGGTCTGACACTTCACTTCTGACCGGCCAATTTACAGCACAAATGAGACAAAAGGATGAGAGGTTTGCTCTTCTTTTGTCTCCACTGAGCTTAACTTGTCAAACACCATGCAGCAGCAGGGTAGCCCTGATATGTATTATTCTATTTGTGGGGAGTGGCTCATATTTAACCTGTTGTTAAAAACTCTGGCATTTCACAGGAAGTCAACACCACATAATCAAATACAGTATTGACATACAGCACTGTGGGTGACCTGTGACCTTGTTTTTTTTTCATGTTTGAGATTGTTTTGTGTGAGCAAGATAACAAGTGTGTAGGAAGAAATCTGTCTCAATAATCACAAATAAATCTAATTAAATGAATAGAAATATAAAATGTTGCAGCTTCTAAATGTGAATTAGAATAACAAATCAGATTTTTGTCAGTCTTACAGAGTAAGAGGAGAAGATCAATACCAATTTCAACACTTTATGTCCAGTGCAAAGATAAGGGGAGGCTACATGCTAACTGAGTTAGCACAATGAATTTGAAAGGCTGCAGGTGGAAGCTGCTATCTGTGCTTCTGTGAAGTGAGGGAAACACACCTTCTAGCATTATTTAAGTGATATATTTTGCACTTTTATGACAAAAAATGTAAAGATAAAGACAAGACCTTAGTTGCTTTTATATGCAGCTACATTTAGAACAGTCTTTGACTAATGATTATCCATCCACCGGATGCAGTGATTATTTGCGATGCAGGGCTGTTTCAAATGTGAGTTGGGGGTTATCATGTGCAAATTGCCCAGCCTTGCACCAGAACATTATTGTCAACAGCTGACTGAGGCCATGTTGTTTACACTTTTAGCGAAGCGGCTGCTAATCATGTCTGACTTTGAAATAGAAAATGTGGACCATTTCTTCACAACAGACCCAGATCCAGACCCGTATCTATTGGAGCCTCATTATACAAATCGAAAATGCTGCCTCATGACAATGAACAGGCAAGAAGGCTGCTGATCCATCTTACCTACCAATCAGCACCAACATGTCAGCCAATAATCACTGCACTCATCGTAAAAACCCTGAGGAACTTCAATCAGAAGCACCGATAGTTCTATGTTCGCCCAAAGAATTACTATATTAGATGTACATATGTATGTTTTATTAAAATTTATGAAAAGTCTATTTGATTTCACTGCCACCTTACACAGTGTTTTTCTCTTGACACAATGACGATCCCTTTTCTTTGGCACATGCAGGCCCAAGAATGAACTGGAAGCTATGGAGCTTATGATCAGATTGACTAGGTATGAATAGGCAATCATGAATGGCCTCAGATGTATAGAATATAATTTTCTTTATCAGATGCAGCTTGCTATTTTCCATCATGAAAAAAAAAGGAAATCCTGACAGAACTGAATTTCTCAGGTTGTAATGGGATAGCAATTCTTCTTACAATGTACTGAAACAGCACTTCAATCAGTTGTCCTCAATGATGCTGCCAGTAGCTGAGGATTGTCAGGAATGCCTCAAGTTTTTCTAAAATGTTAGCAGAGCAGGCAGCACACACTAGAAAACAGCAGTTCACACACAATAAAGCAAGGGGGCAATAACACTATGCAGCTTCAGGCTTCTGTATTTTGCATGAACCCAAGAACCATCTTCAAATCTTCAGGAGGATATTTTGCAGTGTTGAATCAAATTATTTAACAAAATATTTAATGCACCATATTTTATTTTCTTTCAATTACTATTTCCTGGGGTATGTGAGTCAGGAGTCCTTTGGCAGTCTAGAGCTACAAATAAAGGTAATACGGCTGAAAACCTATTTTGTCCCATAGAGATAAAAAAAAAAAAAAATGGTGACAGCAGTTTTACCCATGGTGTCTGCTTGCCACTTCCAACACTTTTGTCAGCCTGACCCCTGTCAAAGCCTGTATGGGGTTTCCTGGAGAGAAAAGCCAGGACACAAAGCTGTTAAATGTTGCTACTAGAGCAGTCACCAAGAAGAGAGATCGGCCCAACCTTGATTTCTTTTGTTAATTAAGTAAGAGAAAGGGCTAATGCACTTATCAATCTGTGCACTATACTGCAGGGACATAATGGCAACCTGTGATTTTGTAATGGGTAGAAAAATCAATCTGAATGCAGGAAGCCAACAGAAGATAGGCCAATATGTGATGTGCACAGCATTATGTTTACCGATTTGACGAGCAGCACCACCATGCTGGCGAATAATGACACTCCTGGAATAGAAATCAATACACTCACCTGGCAACAACAGGAAAACAAACACATGCTCGATATCGATTCAGTTTTTATATGTTGAAAATCTCTATTTACCATCGACTCCTCTTTGAAAGAGCTTTGTGGAGCTCTACAGACACTATTAGAGAAAATGATGCCTCCGCCAGGAAGTCCAGGTACTTTGCAGGACACACAGCATTTATAGGTTTTTATCTTCTCTGCCACTTGTGGCAGTCATGCCGTATTTACTTCCCCTTTTGCAAAGTTCTGAAGAAGTAAGTTCTGAAGTGGAACCATTTCTATTTTATCATTTAACCAATATGAAAAACTACAGGTATTATGTTTTATATTTTAAAGAATAGTTTTAGCTGGGTGCTAAACACATCCAGCTATCAGCCTACAGCTCAAACTAGCAAGCCATCAGTGAACAGTTTATTTAGAAATGCTCCAGATTGACATACCTTTCTCTTTCTAAATCTTGTACCTGAGGGTTTTGACCTCTTAATAATGCGAAGTTTGATGCAATTTGCCAAGTGATGTTCCGTGTTTGTGCATCATCACTGTTTTGCTTGATGAGTGATTCACAAAATTATTTTTCATGCCAGAAAATGACGCAGCCCGGTTACAATGTCAGGCAACATTTTTAAGCAGTGTTTGGCACCCTCTAGCAGCAAGCTCATCTTAATACAAGTGAGATCCCTGTGAATCTTTAATTATTTTGCATAACAACATGGGAGATGAATATCAGAGGGTGGGCCAAATCGGGCAATATGTGCAAAAGAGACAAGCATTGATCCATATCTGCATAACAAATTCAAATTATAAAAATATCAATCTTTTAATATAAACTTAAGGTTTGTTCAGTGCACAAAAGACAGATGTACAAATCATAATCTTTACACATTGATTTAAACATAAGGCAAACATGTTAAAAATCTATTAACATGGTCATGTGAGTTATTATCTCAGGGAAAAAAAATAAAGATGGATTTTAATTAGTTAAAGTGATTGGCATAAATAAGACTGTAAATAAATTATGAGCCTTTTTACTCTGCTTCCACACACGCAAGCAGATTGTCGAAATTCACTGCCAGAGGAGAATCGTGGACTTGTGTCACTTACATCTGTGAATAAAAGAGGGAACATTTATCAGCATAAAATATATATGAACTCAGAAACAAAAGACCTCTTAAAGTCTAACACTTTGTCAGATTTCATTGTGGATGAACTGGACTTCAGTGGCAGCTGTAGAGACTGCATTTTTTATTTATTTATTTATTTTAATCCATTCAGTTCAATGTTTCAACTGTTGGCAGCTGCTCACATTATTTGGACAGGGGTTGTATTTTGTATCAATGCTGACTTGCAAATTTGCAGAAGTAAAAGTAACTGGTGATATATAGAAGTAAGTCAAGATTATGCCTTTTATTGCAAGACAAACAAGCTCTATGAGGATCTTCAATCATTTTCTTTAATCTACCATACCTGCAGGAGCGGTGGTCAAAGTGTTGTCTACTCTTGGCACAGATGGTAGAGTTGAGTTGACAGTGGTACGCAGGTTTGAGGGACGGCTGCAGTCTAGGCAAACAGTTACAGTGCTCCACATCTATCTCACAGTCAGGCATCCATGAACTGAGTGTCAACTCTAGGCAGGAGGAAATGAAGGAGAACTAAACTCACACCTTGTTTGGATATTCTCTTCTCTCCACCCTTCCACCTGTCCCTCCACTCCTCGTTATATAAAACCTGCAACTTTGCACTTTCAGAATGATGCAGGGATGAGATTGTATGACAACACAGCACCAAGATGCATTTTGGGGGTTTTGCCCTTGAAAACAGTTTCCTTTCCCTAAGTTGTTTCTCCCAGTGATGTCCCTGTCCAACATCCTGTTTCAGCTGTTTCTTGTGATTTTAAATGGCTTCATTAGATTCTAGGTGTAGTCAAAGGTGATGCACACAACAGACCTGCAAGATACTTGCACACAAACACACACACGCGCACACACACCTGGTTTACTAGAGGGGTAGGGAATGCATCTGTCTGACATGCAGTCCCAGATCAGCCCACTGGCACAAAGTCTCCTGGAGTCTTCTGCCTCTGACAGCTGGCACATTGAAGAGCAACTGTCAATAAACCAAAAGGATTAGAATGGAATACTGTTTCATTAAATTGACCCTGCAGAAATTTCAACTGAGAAACAGGATGGCCCGAGATTCTGGACTCACCAACTCCTACCGTGAGGTCGGGCATTGCGTCTTATTATGGCGGGCTCCATGCACTTGCACTCTGTATGATTGGCTACTTTTATAAGCACAGGCTCCGGTCTGAACCTGAATGGGATCACACTCAGAAGCTGAAATGCATACAATCACACACACACACACACACACACACACAGACATACAAAGAGAATATTGATTTTATTGTTTTTTTCCCAACTCTATGTATCTTCCTTGATATTCCAAACTTTAGAGAAGGATTTAACACAAAGTCAAAAATAAATAAATAAAACAATTTGAGATAAAATTAGGACACTCACAGTTTTGTTGACATATGTTGTGGTTATGTTTCTGCAGGTGACGCCCTCTTGATTGCAGCAGCCATTGCACCTGTAGATAAGCATAAAGGTCATGTCTTGGTTGGCTATAGTATATTGTATATAGCTCAAGTTCAAGTTTATTTAGAGCCACATATCACTGTTATAGTATAGGATAAAAATGAAGCAGGAAGTTGTGTCAATCTACTAGCCAACAAGAATGAATGAAGAATAGTTGAGTACAGCTAAGTGGACACAGCTTTGTCTACACAAGTCCAAGTTTGAGCTGGTCTTTAGTTTTCATTATAATGACAACAAAAACAAATAAAACCACAACTCAATCTGCTCTCTATTTATTAAACAAATAAATCAGAGTTAGTTGGCATTTTCCTTTCAATTACTATTTCCTGGGGTATGTGAGTCAGGAGTCCTTTGGCAGACTAGAGCTACAAATAGAGGTAATATGGCTGAAAACCATGTTTGATGATTTATTAAACTCACAAAAAAACAATGGAGATCCTAGCTCTGAGAACGAGCACCTCCCATGAGGAGAAATCAAACTCTTGAGTTGTATCCGCGGTGTCCAAGACACTCGAAATCCAATAAGGAAGCAAGAGACTTAGAGCTTTAATCTAAAAAGCTTTTACTATCATGACTCAGAGCCACCATGTTTGGACTCTTCATCAGGGCAAACGCTGCTGGGAATTCTAGTCCACACTGCCTACACTATCTTACATCTCAATAAATACAGTATATCATCTCAACCTTTATGAAGTGCCCCCTCTTGTATGGGGACCCCTGAAAGTATTCTTCCTTTTTCTCCCTATTCATTTTGGCACTATGCAGTTTTACAGCATTTCAAAATGTTTTCTGGGAAGTTTCAGTCACTTTACTGATATTAGATACAGGGACTTTGTCATAGCTGATCTGGTTTGATGTTAAACAAACCTGTGGACAGACACACAGGGTGGCTTGAAGAACATCGAGGGGTCGGTGCCGAGTTCCTTGGCCACATCAATACATGTTTCCCTCGGCATGCACTGGGTCCGCTGCCACTCTTCATCGATGGCTGGATGGGAGACACACACTATAAGAATTTCACAGACAGACACACACACACAGATTTTTGTTACATGCATATTATATCCGACCTTTAAGTATCTCCAGGCTGTAGGAGTCGGCAGCGTAGCGTGTGGACCGGTGTGACCCCGCCGAAGAAGAAGATGGAGAGGAAGACGGGGAGGACAGGGGAGAGGACGGGAGGTCTGTCTGGGCCTCTGGTTGCTGCAGCTGAAGGCGACACTTCCACAACTTCCAGTCAGGAAAGTCTGTCAGCCTCAGCAGCTCGTCTAGACTGGAGGCTGACCTCACTTCATTCTCCCACTTCTCCTGACTCGGTACCTAGAGGGGCCACAGTCAATAAATCTCCATCCGTCAGTGTTTCATTTTAACATCATCAACAGATAAAACAGCTACGTCTCACTGGACTTGGTCTACAAAGTCCTATAGTTTCACTTGAGGCCACAGCGCCCCTCTGTGGTTTTTCCTGGTTATTTAGGCGGCATACAGCAATAAATCAAAAATCTGTGCGGTCATATTCTGGCAGACATTCATTTTCTGATAATAAGCAGAAACAAGCAAATCACTATATTCAAACCATCAAATCATATCAAATGAAATAAATTTACAGCTGCAGTATCGTGTTTTATTATGTGTCACTGAGGTCTGGCAGTGTGCCTGATGAACATACTGAAGCTGAACTGTTGTGGAGTGTGTATGCGTGTGTGTGTGTGTGTGAGGACTCTTGGTCTGATGTCACACTGATTAGTCAGACTTCAATTATCAACAGCTTCTTGGCAAATCTGTGTTTGTCTGGTCTGTGCCGCCCTCTCT
>OMLF01048805.1:0-23390 GCA_900302615.1 Holocentrus rufus | reverse complement strand
TAGATTTTCAGATCATAAATGTATTTATCGTACTTGTCGGGGGGCGAACAACACGCCGTACGTCTGTTAACAAATCCATGTTGTTTACATGGAAAGCAACACAGCTCATCTTTGGTTCTTTAATGTTTACAAGGCAACACTGTTTACTTCTGGAGCAGGAAGCAACAGGCTCTTCATCTAACTGACAGCCTACGTTGAGTTGCAGCCTGTGTGCATGAAAAGCAGGCAACAAGTGTTTTCGTTGCTCCACCTCGCTTTCTGTAACACAAACACTGGCCAAAAAATGTACATACACTACCTGAAAAAATTGACTTTGCTACTTTCCACCTCTGTGTATATGACAGAAACACTGCAGAGAGACGGTAAAGAGAGGGATGACATGCAGAAAAAAGGAAAGAGCTGTGCACATGGGTGAAGTGACAGGGGAAAACCTTTTTTTTCCCATGAACCACCTGTCATGCTGCTATAGAAAAGCTAAGTTCACTTGCCACAATGACATAAACCAGAACAAAATGGATGCAGACTAGAGGAATACAGATTATTCAAACAGTACATTTGTCTGCTCTGGATCCAGCACTGATTAACATGCAGAAGCCAAACAGTTTTGAAACATACATACAAACCCAACAATTTCAAAATGATGTTTGTCTTTGTCCTCTGTGAATGATCTCATGTTTCAGTTCAAGATATCTAATGCGTGTTTCTGTTTTCCTTGGTACATTTTAATGGACTTTAAACACACAGCAGCCAAGGGTGTGATCTGTCTCAGGGAGAGAGGAGAGGCGAGAAGAGTTTCAGACACGGACAACTTCCAAGGCTCATTTTTGAGGCGGGAAAGCCAAAGCCGGATAAATGGTAGGTCTACAGCTGGGGCGACGGCAATGCAGAGAGGACGGTTATGGAATATTACACTTGTCTGCGCAATGTTTGCTTTATTTCCTCTGGACATTTGTAAGGATCTGAGCGCTCTGATGTGTTCAATGTGTTGCGGAAAGGAGGGTGGGGCAAGTTGGCAGGCTGACTGCTTCCACTTAAATCAGAGAAACAACAACAGAAAATAGGGAGGTTTCCCCTCAGCATTTTCTACCAGGGAATAGACCCACTAATGAGAAACAGAGAGAGAGGGGGAAAGAGAGAGAGAGAGAGAGAGAGAGAGAGAGAGAGAGAGAGAGAGAGAGAGATGACAGGAATTGTAAGGGAGGAAAGAGTGGACTATAGAGGGAATGGAGAGAATGGAAAAGAAGAGAGAAGAGTGGAAAAGATAGAGGATGAATGGGTAAAAGTGGGGGAGGAAGAAAAAGGGAGTCAAGAAGTTCAAAAGCGGCACTCGTGACGCAGAATGCACATTTTACTACCTGTGATGTGTGTTTCCTCTCTTAGCCGTTTAATACGTTTACATAAGAGAAGCCACACGATTACGCACACACATCATCACTGTCAATCTTGGTTTCCTGGTGTGGCACACAGTGTGTGATTGAGTGTGCTGGACCTTTAACAGCTGGTCAAGTGTGAGGTTTATGACATAAGAGTGGAAGAAGAAAAGAGGGTAGATTTGGATGTCATATATATATAGATAAAAACTGCAATGAAGGGTGAAATAAAGCCTTGATTTTAAAAACAAGTGCAGAAGAACCTCGAAACAATGCAGCGGCATCTTTTCTTGTCTCTGAATGATGTTCAATCATGAGCATAAAAGATTGCCAGGGGACACAGAATCTGCATGTTTGGAGTAAGATGCAAGCATAAAAAAATGTTGGAGCATGATATCTAGGCTTCTTGAGAGGCTGCAGTGATATGCATTTGATAGCAGCTGCATTTCAAAGCGTAATGGTCAATGTCCCCACTTACCTCGCTCTCCTCTTGTCTGTGCACGCTGTGGCCCGCTGTCAGCCAGCTCAGCTCCACCACCAGAGTCACCAGACAGGAGATCCTGCACAGGGTCCGTTTCATCTTCATCATCAGCCCTTGGCTCTGTTCGGTTTCTCAGAGAAGCGCTCGGTCTCGGCGGTGGAGGCTTGTCTCCTTTTACTGCTGGTAAAAAAAAAAAAAAAAAAAACCCACTAAGAGCTGGCTGCCTTTCCGTAGACTCACTGTTTCCCAGGCCAGCTGAGTACCTCAGACCACACACACTCAATGTGGCTCTGTGACACACAAACTCTTGATCTTCCAGACGCACAGGAGTATGCGTGTGTGTGTCTGAGCCAGACGCAACCTGTCACAGCAACCCAGACACCCCCAAGCCAAATGGAGCGGGCTAAAGAGGCTCTAAAACATGCGCCTCGGATTGCTGGAGCTTTGATGCAGATCCTGAGGAGTCCAGTTAAATAAGGAGGCTACAAGCAGTAAAAAGCTGAGAATTAGCCAGGAAAAAACAAAAGTCAGGATTCCCTTGAAGACGTCTTATATCCTTATTAGCAGACTCTTTTTTTCCCAGTAAGTCCAAATTCTTTCAAGGCCTGTGTGTTTGTCAGGGCCTCTTGCTAGATGATCTGTGGACACTCCTCTGTGTTCAGACTCTCATTCATCTCTCTCTCCTCTCCCTCTTAGCTCTTTAACTCCCACCTCCAGTTAAAAGGCTACTTCAGTCTGGACCTCAAGGCTTTCCCCTGCGCACAGAGCCAGTGGTTTCATGCAATGGTAGCAATATCTCATGTATAACTTCCTCTCTCTATCAGCCCGCACTTTTCCACATCCTACTGTGGTTTGACCGTGTAAAAGGCCCTGAGGTGGACGACTACAGCCACACACTTAGTTCCTCTCCCTCAAGATCTGGGCTGGGGCTGGGAAGGTCTTATGAAAGGCCGGTGTGGTTGTATTTGCGCCTGCCCTTAAGTCTCTCCCCCTGGCTGCCTGTCTTGCTGTCCTCCTGCCTCAAGGCGTCTCTTTATTTGCTTGTTGTTGTGTTCCTGTCTTCCTTTTTTGATGCCTGTCTCTCTGTCTGGCTGTCAATCGATCCGAGTCGCCTGCCCACTGAGTCTCCTGTCAGTGTCTTCCCCTCTGGAGCTGCCAAACCGCACACAGTCTTGGGGCTGTAACATGTGTTTTAAATGTGATCCAGACCTCTGTAATACGTGAGGGAAACGAGGGGCCGGCAACACCCCTGTCCTACCAGCACCACAACCACTCCTCCGTCCACGCTCATTTGACTGTGAATACGCTCTGCTCGGCGTAGACATGATGACATGAGAGGAAATATGAGATCAATACTGATTATTCATATGCAAATGAGGAGCTTCAGCTTGTAGGGCCTCCTTTCTGTGGGTTGCAAAACACTACTTACTGTGATTAAAGATGACTTAAGTGTTTCATGTTTTTGCAGTAAAAAAAAAAAAACATTTCACACACGTCAAAACATTCACAAAAAAAGAAAACTCACAATAGCAATACATATAACCAAAATGCACACTTTTTTTCAGCATTTCATTATTGTAGCTGTGATACAGAAGTAGCTTGGAAAATTTCAGAGTTCAAATTTAACAAGAGGAATGGAAAGCAATTAAATTGTTATTTACCAATACATTTTCCCTAAAATCTGTATTTTACAGGGGAGGGGGGTAAACTAAAAATTGTGCTAACACGGAGTTGGTCCTCTACCTCCACATGCCTTTGAGCATACTCCAACACACACTACAGGATGTAATGATAAAAATGTAAATGTCAGTATGTACTCTTCCTGACAAATGGATTCACTCTTTCACTATGTGACCTTCGCATAAATATATATACAACATGTCCTGAGAGCAGCAAGCAAGTGCAGGCCACTTCTTCAGCAGGAAGCGTGCCGCCTGCTCATTCAGTTCAGAGGGAGTCTCGGATCTTGGACCTCCAGTTCACGGCCCGTTCGAAGCCGTTGCTTCCCGTCCGGTAATCTCTGATCGCCTGTCTGATCTCTTCTTCTGTGGTCATCACAAATGGACCTGTATAATATGACAAGTATGGTTTCACTCATGTTTGTGACCTTTTCAAATACGCTGATCATTTGATTTGTCTGATTATTTGTTGCCTATGTGGAGGCGGGTGACTTACCTTGTTGCACCACAGGCTCCTTGATGGGCTCTCCAGCAATCAGCACAAAATGAGAAACCTCAGGGTCCTGAGCAGGAAATAAGCAGCGGTATTCATCATATTTAATTGTCTGCGAAATTGACCGTCTGTCGGTCCAAATGCAGTAGACAGATTCAAACATGTGGACCTTCTGTCACCTTGTTGGCCACTTGGACACAGTCTCCATCTCCAAACACCACAGTGTGATGCGGCTCTATCCTCTGCTGCTCCTCATCTGGACCTTGAGAGGCAAAGGACGACGAAGAAGTCCAAACCAGACTGTTAGACTAACATGATACCCTCAGTGTTTAACATTTTGGGCTTGTGACTAATGTGCTGGCCTATTTTTCATTACTTTTTACTGACCCTTATTATTTTTGTCCGCAAGTATTTTGAATATAAACCTGACTGGCCCACCACAGTGCCACCAACAGGACAACAGGACCCAAAGCTTTACACTCAATATTTCAGACAATGCTCGGTCAGATTTGATGAACCTCTGGGGAATGATGCATTTTTACACTGATGCAGTATGCAGCCTCTACAAAATGAAATTGTTTGGCCCACCACAGCGCCACCAACAGGCCAACAGGACCCTAAGCTGAGACATCACACCTTACAAATAAAATAAAATAAAATAAATAAGTAAATAAATAAATAAGCGACTTTGCAGCAATCGCAGAGGGCATCATGGTTATTGTTGCCTTTTTTTTTTTTTTGATTTGGACCTAACTCAAACTTGTATATAATATCAATAATATTGTATAGTCGGTATAGTCGTTTTTCTGAAGTAGTGTGATTCACCCCAGTATGAGCTCACCCGCACCTGAATGACTTGTTAATTACTGACCTAAAACCTGCTTAACTGCAACTTATAGATTAACTCATGCATCATTAGCAACAATAACATAATAATAACAGTTATTACACAAATCATTTGGGAAAACCACTCATTTTCACATAGATGCTTGGATCAATAGAAATGAAGAGTTTCAGTAGTTTTGAGCAGTTTAGCATGTTATTTGCACACTGTATTTCTTACTGTCTCTCAAACTAAAGGCTGAGAAAGCCAGACACGTCCATTTGTGGTGGCTGCATTCATCACAGCCAGCTGGTTCTGATTTGGCAGAACTACATATAGAGCTGGAGACTTCTTGATTCCAATGACTTCTTTTATCTTAGTCGCTGTTTTTACTCTTTTGTCTTCGAAACATCTGACAGCAATTGTAAAATCCTGCAGTGTAATAATTAGGCATAATGTAATTTTATGAAAGAATATTAAAAGGGGATTTTTGAATAAAAGCAACAGATTTCAACAAACCAACAAAGCCTCTGAAAATGAGCTTATAATATGAACGTGTTTCTTCTCATGCAAGGCCAATTCTTTCTATTGCAATATTGTCCAGTAAGCAGGATAATTAGTATTTCCAAATATGATGATGAATAAAAACATTGAGGCTTGATGCTTTGCAGATACAAAGTCAAAATGAGGGATGGTCATATTTTATACACAGTAGCACAATAAATTTAGTTTTGTGTGAGTTATACCATTTCACAGAGGTACAGAGGTCATCTAAGTCTTTAGTGACAATATGAATCCATCGAGCTTCAAACTGGAACTCATTAAGTCTTTTGGCTGAAGGTACCAGGCTAGTTGCTCTTGGACTGAGATCTTTCACATTCTTCTAACTCTGATAAGGCAGTCTAGTAAGGAGGATGAGTGTAGGGAGTGAAGTGAGTACGAAAGCTACTGCAAAGATACAACAAATGATTCCCACTATTATCTTTTTTTAATTAGTGATTTTTCTGTTAATGCTACTGCTTATACTGGTGCTGGACAACATAAAACATGCATGGACAAATAGTAAACTATCTGTACAGAATTATCACTATCTGAAAAGATTCAGGGAACAGGGAAAACTCACCGACATGAACAGATCCTGATAATGTGTAGATGAATGCAGTCCACCCTGTCAAATATAGAAATGTACATACTATTTATAACTTTTATATGATACAGACTTGGATGAAACACTGAAGAACTTAAGTCTCCCTGTTATCAACTATGTCTGTTTTGTTAAGTGTTAGCTAACAGGAAATATGTGTGATATTACCCATTTAACAGTTTGACATCCAATGATGAGGTGACAATATTTAATGTCATTTACCTTTAAAGCATCATATATTTAACATTAAACAGACTGCTGTAATCTTAAACATACAAACACACACATATAATAAAAAATTTACAGAAGCATGCAAAATTAAGAGCAGGTATATAAGCTGAATATAAAAGCTACAATGGCAGAATTTAAATGTAAAATAATATATTCATGTGTCTCCTGATGAGTGGGTAACTGTCCTATCAGAGACTGATCTCCACATGCTCTCTCTCTCTCTCTCTCTCTCTCTCTCTCTCTCTCTCTCTCTCTCTCTCTCTCTCTCTCTCTTTCTCTCTCTCTCTCTCAGCAGTGCAGTGTGAAATGCTGAGCTGTCCTGCACCGCTGCAGCTTTACAAGCTTAACAAGTCCTCAAGGGTTTCCGCTGGTACTGTAAATGTGTGCAGATAGTATTATATCCACATGTCTCATAGTCTGCCACAGTAACAGCAAGTCTTACTCAAGGCAGTCAAACCTCGAGGTGACCCCAGTATCTACTGACTGAGATCTGCCTTACACAACAGTTATAACAGCACCGATTGAAATGATAAGAAGACCCAGAGGAAACTGTAGTTTTTGTTTACATGAATGAAACCACTAAATTAAAGAAGAGTGCAAATATTTTTTAGGCCAAAATCTAATCACTAAGTTATGATTACTGTACCTGCATAACTGGAGAATTTAAGAACACCAATATTTTGTGGTGACAGTAAACTGTCCTAATTCTTATGGTGTCAAATGTTCAGTGAGAAAGATGTTAAATTATCAGGCAAAAAATACAAAATAAAATGTACAAAAATAGTTGTTAACTACTTAGCATGCCACACAATAGTGAACAATGTTTGAAAACTAGGCTAATATAAATTTACATTAAATTTACCACAAATTTACCACAAGATGTAGTTAAAATAATAGCTAAATAATGAAATAATATTCAGACTAAAGCAAAGAGGTTGTAGCAGCCAGTGTTGCTCCTGTGCCATCAGCTCACCAGCACACAGCTCCCAATAAAAATGGCATCCTTATGCCAGTTACTTTGACTTTCAGTCATTGTAACATTTAATGAATTTAGGCAATAACATGGTGTTAACAGCTGGCAAATGAGTTACATTCAATGTAAAGTCTTTGCATAGGCTAGTATGCTAACTAGCGAGTGCCACTTCCCAACTTACATTCACCCTACCAAGTCAAAATCTTCAGCAGCTGTCTACAGGGAATGTCTTAACCACATAGTACTGCCAATTTGTATTGTATAACTTGACTACACAGTCAGGATAAATAAAATGACTATTTATTGCTGGAAAAAAGTCCCAGATTCCAGCTTTAAATACTGCAACACTGCAGAGGAATTCAATACAGGCGCCAAAGGAAAATTATTCTTTCTCCATGGAAATCCATTGGGTAGCTGCTTTTTTAAGTTGTTGCACTCATAAGTTGCTTTCAAGACTCCATATGTACTTATAAATTCCATACAAGACCGAAAAGGGACTCTGCTGAAATCACAGAATTCAACTGGATTGCAAAGGCTTTGCTATTCAAACTAACATTTGGACAGCTAAGATCAAATATTTATATTATATAACTACCATTAAACTTTTACCAAATGCTATCATGATAAAGATTCTGTCAACAGTTTTGATGTACATGATAAACTTCTTAATCGCCGAATTTATATTCCTTAAAAATCCAAAATGCTGCTGCTTCTGACTACAAATAGATTGGCTGCCACAAAATTGGCTAAACTGTCTGCTAAGAATCAGATGTAATTATTATGGACACAATGAGCATTCTTTTCTATAAACATTGCTGTTGACAGTTTTTCCAATTAATTTAATGGATGGATATCTTTTGTTTCTAGAGAACTACGCTAATAAGTATCAGTGACTAGCCCAGCCGGTTACCTCTTTCAGAAATGCAGGTACAGAAGAACGATGGTGTTTTTGGACTCACTGAGGCTTCTCCTACCTGGGGGGACAGGCTGCACATGCACGGCCCCCGACTGCAGTGTGAAGTCCAGGTATAAGGTTGGCGTCCTTGTGTAGATCTTGGACTAGGCACAAAACCAGAAAACAGTCTTAATGTATATACTGTAGCTCTATCTTGCTGTCTCTCACGCTAGTTATGCCTTGTTGACTCAGCTACAACTTTGACATAATTGTAAAAAAACGTTTATACTCATGTGTCTATAACTTTACACCATTGTATAACTTTAAACAGTTGTTCTGTGCATACAGGCTGTGTGTGAAAGTCAAAGCTGTAGTCTTAAATGGATTCTGTGAACATCACATATCTTTGGAAATCAAGAATCATAATCCATTCTTGGAAGTGGTTCGCTCTCAGGCAATCACTTTGGTTACTGATAGCAAATTACCAGATCCAGTGCAAATGAATAAATGCATTTTGCATAAGAATATAGCTGGCTTCAGCTCTACTCTGACGTTGCACTGGATGACATAAGCATTACCAGCTGCTGCAGAGTTTGCTCCATGTCTGTAGATGGTGAAAATTACCTTAAAAGAAACCCATATCGAAATACAGTACGGTGTAGGAAATGATATAATTGCTCTTATTACATGCTAAATAACTGTAATCATGATTAAAAACAGTAAAAACTATGAAGTGAAATGAATGTTTGACTGTTTGGTGAATCGGGGTAAAGACTGGGATTGAAAACAGCAGGCTACAGGAGTGCAATGACCTACGATAAACCCACTAGTTTAATGAGGCACCGCAACTCCTTGTGTCTTCTGCCCTGCAGTAACCCTATACAGTGTACACACACACACACATGCACACACACACTAACACACTGACACACTCTGTCATGTATTACTACACTTAGGAGAACCTCATCATGTTCCTTAACTAAGTGAAACCGCATTAACACATGAATAATTTACCGTCCTTCCCTGTCTCACATAGGCCTGTTTTTAAAGTCATAATCATTCCTCACTTCTTTAAAGACTCCTCACCTCAAAAATCCAACTAATCCACAGAACAAGTACATACACACACACACACATACGGAGCCACAGACATGTCACCAGTGTCGGGCAGTCCCTCACAGGCTGAGGCAATCTGCTCCTCATTTCCTGTTTCCTCTCTTCAGTCAGACACTCCTTACACTTACCATCACCTAGCCTGGTTCACACACGATCCCACACACATGCACGCAAACACAAAAGCCACATTCATGTCATTGTTGTTCTGTTTAGTGCTTTGCGGTGGTAACCTCAACCATTCAGCAAATGACTAGTCATCATGAGATCAACAACTACGAGGGAGAAAACAGCAGTTTTGTTTCACCCTACTGAAACTGTCTGTTGGTCTTGCAAACGTTGATATTTGATTTAATGATGCTGCATAAAAGACGTCACATACTTTATTTCAATTTACCATAACTATGAAATCATATAAATGATACTTTTATTTTGTGCTTTAACTTTTTGGGAGTTCATACCAACATGTAAAATCTAGTCAAATCATTGACGATGTCACCTAATTACCTTAAAATAATATTTGAACAGATTGAGTGGATTATGGTTTAGATAATGAATATGTTCAACCTGCTGTGTATATTGTATATACTTGAAAACTGAAATGTATCTGTTTCGTAGGAAACAATGTTTCACTTTCAAAGGATGGAAAACTTGTTTTCAGTTTGGTGACATCACAAACACGCACCCACACTCACAAACAGACACACACATGCAAACATGCATATACACAAACAGGCACACATAAACACACCTTCGCCCCTAAGGCCTCTCCAGATATCACAGCGACTGTAACTCCTCCTCGGCTAGGTTTGGGAACGTCTCTGCCTCTGAGCTCTTGGTACGCAGGCTCCACCATTTTGTCCCGCCTGGCCAGATTCACCCACAGCTGTAAGCCCACCACCGGCTCCTCCGACACGGGCATCTCAGCATGAACTATCCCCCGTCCTGCCGTCATCCACTGGTGGACAACGAGCAACAAACAGACAGACAAATTACAAGAGTCAAAGGCTAAAACACACACACCTATAAACACACATACAAGCTCTGCAACACATACACTTACATGCACTCATAGACTCAAACCTGGATGCAACAGGTCAACATTCATTAATATCATTTAGGGAGCTCTACAACAGGCATGTGGAACTGATTTCAGGTAGTGATTCAGAACAGGGTGAAATGAGCTTAACAGCTTCTCCCTCTCTTGTGGCAACTGGAAATTTCCACTCTCTCCTCTCGTGCAGCTTCCCTGTGATGATTCATCCGTGAGTCTTCATCTTGCATTTCAGGTTTTTATCTGCTGTCGGCTCAAGGTGGCCAAATCAATAACTCTTTAGGGATTGATGGAATAATTAAACAAAACATTCAGAATGATTGACTGGAACCCCAGAGAACAGAGGGAGCACAGGTCTGCAAAATGTAGTTATTGAATTCGCGTGAACTGCTGGTTCGAATCCAATTTAAATCAAATTATGGTCAAATCAGATCAAATGTGGAGATACATGTATTCCAAAACAAAGCACACAGTCTAAAGTGAATAAGCGGTCAATGTGGTTTCACAAAATCCTGATGATGATGGACATATTGTATGCAGATGTACACTATATGTACAGTATATACTCGTTCATTCTGTCATTTATGGAGAAAATTCCCAGGCTACTTCCTCTGTTGGAGTGATGTATTTACCACTTCCGTTAATGCAGCCCTTCTTCGTTTCAAACAACGTCTGAGGCTTCACTAAGGGGACACGCAGGCATTCATACATCTGATGGCTTGTTGATAGCTTCAGCATCTGTAGCTCCCCCACGTATTCCAGCCCCTACAGAGGGTGCACGTGCTGCAGCAAACTTGGCTGAGTGGACTGAATCTCTGCTACATATTTTAGCTGAGTCAGCAGGCTGCGTGTGTCTGAATGTAACTTTACTACTTTAAAAACACAGGAAACAAGCCACAGGGCATGATATCCAATTAGTGTGAGTGTGCAACAGTACAATTTATATGTAATGTGTGGGGATGTGCGTGTACCAATATGACCTAAGTCGTACTGAAAGGATTTGGTGGACTCCCTGCACACAGTTAGTTAATGAAAATACGGTGAATAATGTATACATTTGAAAAGAGCCAGGACTGAACGCCTCTAGTTGAAATTAATGACTCTGCTTGAAAGTGACTACATTTTCATTTTCTCTTATTTATGAGACTTTTCCAAAAGCATATCTTGTGTCAAAGTAATATTTCAAAGAGTGAAAAATCGAACCACTTCATTTTGTGCTTTTATTCACAGCACAGTTCAGATATCACAATGAACTGTTTTATTTGAACACGACAGATGTATGAATCAAACAGTACTTGCAGATCTCCAGGTTTCAGCTGTCCTGAATGGCCACAGAAATCTTCGTGGGCTATGATTCCCTCTAAAATATATGTAACCTGGCGGAGGAAAGACACACAGAATGAAGCATGTAATGTGCAACAGATATGCTGACACTGTGCACACTTCAAAGGTTTTTTTATCCATATAGACGTCCTGAAATTGTTGTATTTAAAACAAATCCAAAGAAATTGGATGTTGCTATATATTTATCTCACAATATCATTTTGACAAGACTATGATAAAGTCCATCTTTGCACCAGAGAGCATTGTGATCCTTCAGGTTTCGAGCAGTCAGGGCATGAGATGCGAAACGAGCGCAACTTCGGGGCTAAAAGCACGTGTGCTCGCTTCCACCTCCCCATGGGCAGGCTGGACAGGAAGAGCAGCGCTCAGTGGAAAGGTCAGGGTTCAGCGGCGAACATCTGTTTGAGCACCGGCCCCTGCGGCGAGTCGCCTGTGATCTGGCTCCACAGCTGTGTGATTTCAAAGGTCATGTGACTGTGAGCAAACACACCTGCTGAAAGGCATGCTGGGAGTGCACCAGACAACCCAGTCCTATATTCACCCACACCAGGCCTTCAGATGGAGATTAAAATTGTAGCTGCCAATCCAAACAGACTTGGAGGAACATCTGAGGACGAATTTTGGGCTCTCAGAGTAGAATTTAGGTTCATTCTTCCACTGTGCTGAATATCTTGACCAGGGTTAACTACTAGGGACATAAAAAATTCTACATAAAACATGACAACAGTGTTAGTTTAGAGAACTCATGAAAACTTTGTGGTGAATCTAAGATACAGTTTGAATGTAGTCTGAATATGTATGAATCAATTAACTTATTTATAAAGGCCCTTTAAAGGCCCTTTGTCACCAAGTGATTAAAGGAGAGTCAATTATAGTGAACATCAAAAACCAGATGCTTTTGTTGTCTGAAATAAATATCCATTCAACCAAACTTTTTATCAAATCATTTGGATATAAACAATACCCAGAAAATCAAGGCAAAACTAAAAACATTTCTTATGATTATATTAAAAATGGAAAAGCAAAACATCTTGGTTAAGCACCACTTAATAATGGCAGCTCCATTAAGAATTAACTAATGATATTCCAAAGCACACTCATAGTTAATTTGACATCGCCTAAAATCTATTAAAGTAATTCTAACAAATCAATTATAACCTGGATTTAAAACTATACATTTTGGGAGGGAGGGAGTGTAGACTTGATATCTTTGGTAAATACAAATAAACGTGAGAGATGAAAACAAGAATGAACAAGCACATCAGAAATGCTAAGATATGAAACCAGAGCTTGTGTCTGTGCAAGAGAGTGGGTGCAAGAGCTGCAGATAAAACTAAGAAAATATGGAGAACAGCAAATAAATGACAAACAGCAGGGAAGGAAATGAAGAGAGAAAGATGGCTGATAAGAAGGAAATTAAGGTAGATTCTGAGCTGTACTAAATGAACGGGTTTTCAATAATTAAATACTGAGACCGGATCTGCTTTCCTGACTTGTTTCAAAGGGAGATCACAATAAGAAGAGACTTTGACCCAACTTTCTTAAATGTACAGGGAGGACCAGCATCCTTTGAGAAAAGGCTTTGTGATGTCTCACAGAGATACAGGGTGTGAGAAAATGAGGAGGATATTTTAGCGAAAAGCCACATACTGCTTTAAAAATATGAAGTGGGACTTTATGATGAATAAGTGGTGAATATGATGAATGATGCCAGTGAAGATTAAGACCACGGTAATGTGAGCAGGTTCTCTGGTTTGTATGAGTATTCTGACTGCTCCGTTTTTTGGGGTTTGTGTTTTTTTTTTTAAGTTGGGATAACAAACATGTCAGTATGTCAGAAACTATGGTCAAGGAATGCTTCCTTTGGGTGGAGACAGAATACATTAATTCAAAATACACAGAAAAATAAAATACCACAAAACCAAGTATGGCTCGACAAAAACACATCAAAAGCAGATGGTGAATTTCTTTGCTGACTGCGGGGACAATTCCGCTCTTTCAAAACAGGGGAAATTTGTGAGCGGCCATAATTAAGTTTGAAACCTTCGGCATGAGGGCTAAAACTGAGGGGTTTTGACTTTTGGTTCTAAGGTGTGTAAACCTGTTCAGTCATCTTGTCTGCACACTGACCTGTTGTCGCCATCTAGTGATCAAAGTAAGAACACATCAGTCTAGATTGGGATCGGATAGGTTTCCATTGATAAATCATTTCATCAAAACCTGTTACTACCGCTGTCTCACTACTGAAGAGAGACAGTCTGAGGTTTCATATGAGGACAGAGAATTTATATTCATCCAGTTTTACTCAACTAACTCATCTGTTTCACTAGTTTCACGACTTCAGGATTCACAAATTCACTGATGATCGGCTCCTACTCAAAGCAATCGCTCTATCTATATATTTGCTCCCTCTAAGAATGGCTTGGGCCACTTAAAAATGTTCATAATTATAGTTAAAAGGATGCTTACTGTCTCAAACCCTCTGTGAGGATGATCCGGAAAACCTGCTGGCTTGCTCACCCTAAATTCATCCAACATCAGGAAAGGATCCAGGTTCCGCAGCTGAAAAATAAAATATGGCTATGAAATACACAGACTATCGTTATGTCCAACTCTAGGATGGAAATTGGAGGTTTTGATGACGACGACAAAGGGGTTGATAGTTGACTCAATAAGTTATTTTATGGATACCCAATGTTATAAAATAGCCCAGCGCATACAATAAGCAACTTACCTCATTTCTACCAATGCTCCTGCGGACACGTGCACCAACTCCTTCTGCTTGCTCCACACTCAAAACTGTCCTTTCAACCTTCCTCACCTTCATTGTGCAGGGAAAGGTTTTACCAACCCCTGAAAAACATAACTTCCATGATCAGTGACCAGGGATACACATGACCCAAAGTATGAATGGAGGAAATAAAACGGATGATTGAGGTGAAAAATGTCTCTCATTAAGTGTATTGCATGGTCTCCCTGTGTATCTATAGTTCTTTGAAATGCTGGAAAACTGCAGGCAAACAAAACTATAAATATAAACATATCAAAAATTGCCAAATTCTTTTAACTATTTTTAAAGTTTTCATTACATCAGTGGAAACACTGGACTGAATGCCACCTTTTATATCGCCCTTTTATCAGGTTGGCTGATCAACCCTGTGTTGAATAACATGTATCTTGGGATATCTGCGCTCCACCGTGGAAGTTTACTTGTATAGCCCTTCGTCAGCCCATAGTTTTTAGACAAAAGGCGTATTAGCCTATTATATTAATTTAAAACAGATATGATGTAATGTATTTGTATATGCATGTGTAAGGCAGCCTAACTAAAGCATTTACCAGGCTGGTTTGTGACTCGACCTTTTCACAGGTGGGATCTATTACACCTGTCTGGGTCACCTGAAGCAAATGGCATCGCTCACTCGTTTATCGTTTAACAAGTCGGACTGGATGAGCTGTTTCCATCGCCACTCGTGTTTTTATCAGGTAACCAAACGCTATTCAGACTAAATGAGATGTTTCAGAGGCACAAACCTACCTCACAGTTTGAGAAAAGCTGTTCTGACGCTGTTCTCGGTAACAGAGAGTTTTGTTTGTTTGTTTGTTTGTTTTTTGGTGTCACATAAACGGAGCGACTTGAACACCACGGCTGCTGTTCTTTCTGTCCAAGTGCAGATCACGTGACCAGGATGGATTTACAGTGCGGAAGTCAGGTATAGGGGGGCGTGACCCAATGGGCGTAACCTAATAGTACATCAATGGGCGTGACTGACTGCGTTTTAATTCTGTTCACCAAGTTTTTTGGGCAATGTGCATTGTCTGCTGCACATTTAGTTTTGCTATTGTCTTGTCTCTTATTGCTTTCTGCTACTGATGTTGTTATGTCTTCCCAGTAGAGCCCATGGATATAAGAAAAGAAGAAAAAATGTCAGCACATGAGTGGCCGGTCATGTCACCTGAATAACCACAACCAAGCTCAGTGCTGGCCAGGCCCACAGGACAAGGTATACACACCACAATGCTTCCAACATCAGTGAAAAGCACACAGCGTGACAGACAGACATGATGCATAAAATATTCTATTTTATTTAGTCAAATAAAGTCAACCTTTAGCATGTTTAAAACAACACATGTTGACCGAAGTGCTGTACAAAGTTAATATAAGATGCATAAAATAAAATAAAATTACACACCACACATAATGGCACAGTGCATAAACTCCTCATTACAATGACAAATTCACATTTAAGGGTTCACTCGTGCAAAAACCATTTTCCTGGCATGGTTTGGGTCCACTTGTCCCCTTAGAGGAAAAGCTCACTGCAAATCAGTAAGAAGTTACTCTGAATGATGATCACCTTTTTACCATGAAACATTTCTGTGATCTGTTCGAGGACGACAATGCCCCCATCTACAGTCCACCAGGGCTCACTGAATGGTTTGATGAGTATGAAAATGATGTAAATCATATGCTGTGGTCTTCACAGTGGCCTTCACAGAATGGACAAGAACAAAGATCTAAGAGACCCAGAGGTGACAGGGGGGCAGACAAGTGATGAACGAATCCATGTAGGGCTTTAAAAACAAATAAAAACTTTACACCAATTTTGAATTTAACGGTAATGAGTGCAGCGAGGTCAGTTTTAAGTACCTGTAGTGGGATTACAGATGCTGGTTAGCTCAGTATCAGGCTAAATGCCATTTCAAGGTAGATGGACCTATTAAAACGTCTGTGTTATTGGGGCGTGACTCATGGCCAACTGAGCAGCAGTGCGGGAATACTGATACATTAAAAAGTTGTATGTTGTCGTTTTAAAACCAGTTCCAAAACTAACAGGTTACAATTGTAGCAACTTTAACAGGGCAATATAATATCAGGTCACATGATGAAACATTAGAGGTCCACAGCACACGGCTAAGAACAACTGATTGCTTTTAAATAATATCAGAAGAACATCCTCTCTCAACTAAGTTAAACACTGTAGATTCTGCCTGTAGCCCAAATTAATCAGACAAATTAAAAACAAAAGGAATGGCCGCCGTCAGGAAACCATCGCAGTACACAATAAGTGATTAATAGAAACTTGAGAGTGACATACAAACCTTTTTTCTTAATCGTACCCTCCTTGATGTGTTTGATATAATATCAAACAGCAAAAGTATGATTCCAAAGCAAAAGAATACTGAAGAGATAGAGGACGGATAAAGATCCCAGTTTATTCACCAATTGAGGATACATATAACTTGGCAGAAAAGAATGAGTGGAGAGCCCCAAGGTTCACTGCAGAACAACACACAACACACAATCAGTTATCAGCTGCTCAGATTTGGACCCAACAATGATTGTTGTTGTTGTTGTTGTTTTCTCTCTCTCTCTCATCCCACCCCTACCAGGCACTTAGAAGAACAAGTTTAGGTCTGAGGAGAGCAGTTGATAGGTGTCATGTTGCAGTATTTCTGAATTTCTGAACTCCCTCAAACTTTTGAAAATGTAATCTCCTGTTGCCATTTGATTTATACAAATAGCCCCATGCTTTGCACAGTTTTAAATATTTGATACATAGCAAGCAGGTACATATCAGCAAACGTGTAACCTTGTTTTGCCTGTCAGCCTTGGCTTTGGTCTCATCTCCCAAATTCAGCCTTTTTTTCAAGCAACAAAAATAGCAGCAAATAATCCCACCTTGAGTGTGCCCTTACAGTCTACAAAACTCCCTTGGATTAACAGGAACAGATGACAGCTTACACACATATTAGTGCATGTGAGCTCATGATCTTGTATTTAAAACTGAGCAGGCCAAATGTCAAAGTCACAACCACAAAAGGCCTTGCATCTGTTGAATGTATTCCTCAGTCTTCGATCTTTCTGAGGCATCTCCATTGGTCTGCTGCTGCCAGCCCATGATGTCCTTGGCAATACGCATACTGGCTGCCTGTCCTCCAGCCAGGTTCACTGCATGAGGTCCAACCTGTGCTTATGTCAATGGGAGAAAGCTTATTTGTAAGGAACTCAATGTGATCAGTTATCTGTTTTTGCAAGAGGACAGATTGTTGTTGAAACTTCCTATCAGTTTGGTCTTAAACAAACACCAAAACCCCATTTATAAGGCCTACCTGAAGTGCTGTGTATTGCCCCATTAGATAGAGGGGGCATCCTGATGCCCACTGTAAGCTTTCAGTGATACAAGGCCAACCATCTATCACCTGCATGGAAAGACAAGCAGGACACATACACTACATAATGAAAATTCATGAAATTGCCCTTGTTTCATCACCCATTAACACTTTAATTTATCCATCCAAGCAGCCATATAATTTCACTTGGTTCCTCCATCCATCCATCCAAGAGCCCATTTCTCTGTCTAACCCACCTGAATAGGGAATTCCTTCATCACTCCAGAAAGCAAAGGGTCTTGGCTGACATCCAGTTTGCAGCCAGTGGCCAGCCAGATCATATCCCCAGTCCAGTGGTCTCCATTGCTGAGGGACAGGCTCCAAGCCTGGTTCCTATAGCACCATCTGGCTTCACTCACCTGGGTAGTCAAGTTCAAGTTCAAGTTCAGGATTAGCACCTGCTGATTTGAACCCTCACAGTGGGCATGAAAAAAATGACCCCCAAAACCCAAAGATAATAGGGAATACATCCTGAGAATGACCACAAAGAGAAGGACCATCTCATCTTATCTCATCACTCTGCTATATTTCACCACACTCCGCTTCATCCCCTCAGGAAAGCACATGTGCCATTACCTGACAATACGTCTTAACATCCACTTGTCCATTCAGTATGAATGGCTGGAGGTGGGCGTAGGCCTCTGGGGTGACGGCTCCTCCTTTCCTCGCTAGGCGAATCATAGCCAGTCGTTTGTGGAGACTCCTTTCATTATAAAACTGTCGCAGGTAGGCTCTGCCGTCCATCTTGATGCCGTGCTCCACGTGGGAATAGCGACCCACCAGGCTCTCCACATCGCCCACATCAAACTGTTTTAACTGTAGGGGAAAACGGTGAGAGAGTGATTGCACTGCATATGTTCTGGAGAGAGACACATTAAATTTGAACCTATTTCCTGGTGCAGTCATAACTAAGGAAGTGGCAGTTTCAGTGAAACCATGAACCTGGAGGTGTTTCCTCATGACCCATGTCACATGACTGGCACCTTGCTGCAGGGCAATGGAGATGACGTGAGCGCTGGTCAGACCTCCTCCAATTACCATCACTCTCTGTCCTGACTCACACACCGCACACAGCTCTAGACACACATAAGAAAACTTTGAAGTGGGGGAGCCACGGTGGAGGTCATCTTTTGTTGCATGAATGATTTATACAGAATTAAACTGAATGCACAGAGCTACTGAGGCATCAAATGAAAAAAAAAAAAGGATTCATATGCTGGCATGCGTGCAATTTAACACCAGTGAAATACATTGATATTTAGGCTATGAGTTTCAGAATGAATGAGCCCTGGTTGTTGATGTTGTGGTTCTATTTTGTTTTGCACAGCATACATGCAAACTTAATCCCCCAGCTATGTAAAACAAAAAGTTTTCTTTCCCTCCAGCCAATGTCAAATCTGACTTACCTTGTGTGGGAGGCGTCTCTTTCTGTCTTTGACTGTCTGTTTCCTGAAGTTTTTGCCGAGCAGCGGACAGATGATGCATGAGGTGCACCGTGTGTTGCAAGCGCTCCTCTGGGTAGCTCTCTCCAATGCACTGCACCCAGGAAGGGATGTTGGCCATTTGGGCACGGGTGGGACCTGTTGCCATAACAACCCGGCGGGCCTTTAGTGTGATGCCCTCCTGTAGTTGGACTTGGAAATATTTCACTCTCTTCCTCGCCCCATCTCTCTGTTTCTCACTCTCTCTCATCGTCACGTCCTCTGTTTCCCCGTCTTCCACCCAGTCGCTGTCTTCTTCTTCTTTCTCTTCCTTGTCCTCAACCACAGGGGTGATGCAATCTACTGTTCCCTTTATTAGCACTTTGTCCAGGCCATATCTCTCTGCCTGTATGTTAAGATTCATTTTCCATAACCATTGAAGTAATTGAATGAATAACACATAAAATTCTACACAAAAATACATGGGTGTAGGGCCAAGTTTCTTTTGACTTCAGTTTTGCAGGAAAGCCTGACAGTTCATGAGGCTTTTATTTAAATATTTACATATTTCTTGGTGAGACACAATGCAGTGTGTGTTTGTGTGTGTGTGTGTGTGTGTGTGTGTGTCCCTGCTCCCTAGCCAAGGTAAAAATGTTATGCTCAGGTCAGTGTAGCAAAAGCTTTCTATCGCTTTATTAGTTTACCTACCTTTTAATTTGCAGAACAGAGTTTACCAATCATTTTATGACTGACAAAAATCTTTATAATCCAAGCTAATGATATTTGTCATAGGAAGTAGTGTCAAACTGATGGAAGTTATATGAGGGTATAGCATCTTTTAGGGGGAAAAAAGTCTAAGTTAATGCTTTCCTTAAATTGTAAAAGAGATTTGTTGATTCTGTTTGAGTTTGGAATATAAAGTTCTCTCTGGACAGAGGTCATTTCATCTGGCAAAAGAGACTTTCTGACTTATTTTATGTGAAATGGTTATTTGAAAAAAAAAACATCTGTGTTATTTATAATGCAGATGCCCCTCTGGGCCAGCTGGTGGCACTAGGAAGGAAGGTCATGGGTCACCAAAATTGAAAGGTTTGATCCTCAGCATGAATGGTGCCACCACACTTTATGGCAATCATACGAACGGATTTTGAGAAATCCCCCTCTGGTCCCAACTGCTGAGCAGCAGACCAACATGCTGAGCAGAATAAATAAATAAATAAATAAATAAATAAAATCACACAAGTATAGTGCAACATGCAAACGTTGACAAACATCAGCATGCATATATGGATAATTCCAGTTTAAAAACATTAGCCATAAGCTTATCAGTCCAAACTCATGACTGGTTACAGTTTGCATGACGACGAGTGGAGGCCACCGTTCACCCGCCTTTACACACTCTGCTGCACCACGGGTTAGGATGCTTCTTGTGCATGCTTTGGAAATGTCTTTTATTCAGCAACACTTTTTGAAAACATGATTATAAAGTCAGTCGGCGATATCAGTGTTGGCAGAAACACAACACAAACAAAGATGTATAGTTAATACAAGGCAAGTACACACAGAGTTTTCAGTTGGCTTCATTAAAATGCTGAGTCAATACAGCCGGCGTCCACAGCAGCTGTTATCCTGCGTCCCGTGCAGAACATACTCACACACATACACACCCAAACAGGTGTCCAACCTGCTCTTTAAAGAAATCCACACTTAGTTTTGTTCCTGGCAGACTGAAGGATAAATTCTTCTTGAGCGTTGAGGCGATGTTCAGACGTCTCCTCTCTTTCTTGCCCAGCCGCATGTCGTTGAAGAACGCGTTGTCATCCAGAATATAAACCTGGTCTGGAAGACTGTGAAGCTCTGCTGTCCGGTCAGACTTAAGAACAAACTCCTGTAATGCCTTCTGTCAATGAAAACACACACACACACACACACATACGGTCATTTTCAGACTGATATGCGGGCCTTTGAAACCTTTACTGTACAAAACTCCATGGGCGTTATTATAGAGAAGCTGTGTGTGTTTACCTTGTCGAGAGGGTCTGTGTGTACCAGTGTGTGTGAGCGCAGGTGAGGGATGTTGAGGGCGGTGAACTGGCTTTCCCACAGAGCGGTCCACTCTCCATAGGAATCCACAACTCTGAGGCTCAGTGGGGAGCGAAGAACCCTGTCTGATACCATCAGAGGGGCTAGCTGCTCCTCCAGAGTCTGGCCTACAAAGATCAACCACAGACCGAAACATCAAATATACCTGAACAATTCAAAGGAAACAAATGTCATTTATGTCACGTGTTCGGCAGGTAGTAACATTCACAGAGGAGCATTCATCTACCCCGCTGTCTTATTCTGTATGTTTACCAGCAGCGCTCCTCCTTTTCTTCTTCTGGCTCCTGGAGCGTTTGGCCTGAGGCGTCTCCAGGTTTCGGGTCAGGGAGAGGGTTGAGTGTTGTGCAGGGTCTGGGTGAGGATCTGGGTGAGGCATGGATAGCAAACTGGCCAGGGTCAAGGCATGGGGGCCACCCCCTATTATTAGCACATCGAACATCGCCATCTGGAACACACACACACACACACACACACACACATACACACACACACCGGTGTTGCAACTGAAACAGTTTAAAGAAGTGCGAGAAAGTCTAGTCAGAGGTGTTTTCAAATCCTGTTTTGCAAAAACAGGTATTTTCATATACTATACAATATTTCCTTGTATGGCCTAGGGTACGTGCATCAGTAAGTTTCACTTCTGCAGTTGACTGATGTCATGTTTTGTAGTACAATATTCTAATTTCACTCTAAGTTGAACTGAAATTACTGTAAAAAAAATGCATAAAAGTGCAAACACTCTCAAATAGTCATTGCTGACATGGTAATAAAACTCATAAGGAACATGTTTTTGTTTTGTTTTTTTCTCTAAGTGGTTTTAGGTTGCATGATGAGGTGCAATTTTTTGGATAAAGGTGAACAAAGAGCACCAGGTGACGATTCCACCACCTGTGCTTCAGATCATTACAGGCGCTGTAGCTGAAGTCACCTGTTAACGTCTCTTTATCATCCCTTTCTACAAGATAATACATAATACATATACATAGATAATACATATGCCCTCATTTGGAAGCAGTTTCCAATTACTATGGCTTCTAATTTAAAACAACTTAACTGGCTGAGTGAATTTTATTAGATTGTTCTGTGCAACATTTCTTGCAGTGTAGAATATACAAAAGCCCGTCACTGTATTTGTGTGTGGGGAACTATTAGTAATCAACAGTCACAACAGCAAATGAAATACATGGCAGAGCTTACTGTACCAGCACATGTTACTGCAGCCATTACTCAACACCATCAGCTTCTACAGTGAACAAGAACGAACACAAACGGCACACAGAATCTAAAGTGTGTCGGGCATTTGCAATCCACTTCAGGAAAAGTTAGTACATCACAGTACCTGGCTGGTTGAGTTGGTACTGTCAACGTGCGCCAACTCTGAAATGGTGGAGACATGGGCCGTATCTTAAGACTGGTAGCACGGGGCAGACGTCTGATTTTGCGACAGTGGTGTGCCTCTCATGAAACTCAATCCACCTCAGCGTCTATAGATACAGCAGGACTCCATTGGCTCACAAGGGAAATCTGGAAATAACCTGAGCGTGTGTGTGTGTGTGTGTGTGTGTGTGTGTGTAAATTTAGTAACACAACTCATCCCAGTATCAACACAGCAAAGGCTCTGGACTACCAAGTACATATTATGTGTGCAGACGTAAAGACAGACACACACTATACAAACATTTATTTATTATGCACTGTAATTATATTTTGACGCATAAAGCATCAGAAGTGCGTTCACACTGATATGTGAAAATAATGCAGAAGTTTTACAGTCTCTCGGTTTGTGACAAAAAGTTAAACAAGTTCATTTTCCTCACCTTACAGGAATTTAATCACTTTTACTACAAAGAACATTTATTATCATGAGTGATTTACTGTCACAGAGGAAGTACTATTCATGCTGTACTTCCTATATCAACATAGACAGACTATACAACAGTGTAGACGCCACTTCCTTTTCTGTTAGTTCATGATTTTGACAATGAGTCTCTGTTATTATCAATGATCAGAACTTAGAGTGTGATTGGCTAATTTTTTAATGAGGAAAAGGCATGTTATATGAGATGTTTTTATATAATATGTGGAAAGAGTG
>OMLF01048804.1:97592-112853 GCA_900302615.1 Holocentrus rufus | reverse complement strand
TTTTTGTTGATTGAGACTCTTCCTGGTTGATATGACCCACACACACACACACACACACACACACACACACACACACACACACGCAAACAGATACACACACAATCTTATACCAGATAGACAAGAAACTAGGAAGCAACAGAACAGGAAACAAGGAAAACAAAAAACAGTGTCCAAAAAGTAAAACAGTGAAGCTGTGTGTGTGTGTGTGTGTGTGTGTGTGTGTGTGTGTGTGTACCTGAAGTAGCTGTTTCTCTTGCGTGAAGCACAGGATCTGAGAGCCCACGATGCTGGCACAGGACTGCAGGGTGAACACGGTGCGGATGAAGGGCTCCGTCTCGCCCTGCCGCTGCACCATGGAGGCGATCTGGATCACAGGGTCTTTGTCTGCCTCTGGGAAGATCCCTGGAACACAGAGAGGTCACAGAGTTCAAGTTCAGTCAGGGTTTGTTCACGTCTGTATTGGATTCATGTTATTACAACTGTAGGAAACACATGCAGAACGTGCAGGGCTTTTATAAAGAATGTAAAGTTTAGCAGTCTGCACAGTATTCAGCAACAAAGGTCATCAAAATCTAAAACTACACCTGACTAACTCACTTTTTTTAATCTAAATATTTTATGCGGACACTGAAATTTACATCCACACCAAACTTTGATTAACCAACAAATAATTAATCATCAGAAATAATCGACCAACTAAACTTTTCATTCTATGCACTCATTATGGTGAAATTTCTGCAAATCACTAAAAATTCAAACACAACAAAACAAGTCGTTTAATTTGTAATTTGGGACATTTTCTGACAAATCAGCCCAATATCATCATTTCAGAATTATCACAGCAGATTATAATCACAGAGAATATTTGATTATTTGAGAGTCAACTAATTTACAAAATGTCTTGTATTAAGGTTAAACTTCTACTGGCTGATAATCAGTTGTCTCTTGTTTTTCCGGCTGTAACCACAAGAGGGCGTCTCAATATTGGCAGATAAAGACATAAAGTGAATTCTGTTTGACTAAATTGTATCAAAACAGGCAATTTTACAGACCACTTGTGCTATTTTGAAAATCTGTTCTTCCTGTGGGGTTTTCCCGCCTAAAACTGGTATTGTTATGCAAATGTGAATGTAAATTCAACTTCTCAATTTGAAGTGGCCACAAAATGTGAAACTACAGTGAGCATGCATATTCAGTTTCCTCTGTTAATTCTTTGGAGATGCATGAAATTCATTTTAAAAATTTTTGTGTAACTTTTGGTTCTGGTTTTATTGCTGACTGCAGTGTAACTATTATAAATGAAGTCTTAACTGTATTTCCTGTTATGGAGGAAAAAGTGGATATATTACATTTATCTTAACATTTTCTGTATCCATGTACTGATTTGCTTGTTGTACATTAGAAGTGCAAACACAAAGGAGACCCACCTTTTCTTCCAGCACACTCAATGTCAAAGCTGAGGACCCTGAGAGGTGCGATCCTCTGCCACTCTCCCTCTGCTGGGTGACTGATCAGATCTGTCCAGCCGACGTCCGCCTCGTACTGACACAACGACACCTGAGGGACACACAGACGAGGGAAGAGCTCATGTTTGTCATTTGGTGAGCAGGAGGCTGGAGAGAGCATGCTGGGATATGAGAGGAAGAAGAAGAAGAAGAAAGCATGCTCAGCACGCAGCAGGTACGACATGATCTGGACTCACCTTGCCTGGGTTGTGGGGGTCCGTGTCCCCCCCCGTCCTCTCTTCACGTAGTCTGAACTTGCCTTTGGGCAGCTCGATCCAGCAGCATCCCACCACATCAGTGTCCACCATGAACCTGGAGACACACACAGGCTCGTGAGGCTGAAATATTACAGCTTTAGTGTTTTTTACTTTTTTTTTTGCTAGGGTTTCATATCCACATGTGCAACAAAGCTTTCACAAATAAAATAATCAAACGCTCCTTTTTGCCGCACAACACCTTGGCTTACTCTCTTTAAATGGCGAAAGTCAATATTTTATATAACCTGTAGGTTTAATTCAGAGTCGTTTTTATGATGATGTTCTCTCCTTAAGACAGCTTTAGTGTTTACCCATCTATATTCTGGAAGAGGTATTTATTTATACACAGTGACAGCTTTATACACACCCCCGCTACTTAATACACAAGTCTACACATAAGGCTTACACACATTTTCACCACTGGGTTTCCATGACTTCTTTATGACACAGCAGGAAAGAGCCGTCTTATTTTAAGGTGGTTTTTACTTAACTTGATAAATGTAAATGAAGGACATGAATTTACTGACTTTATTAAAAGAAATGGCTGCACCACCACTAGACATTTATGTGTCACAGTTAAAACTGCTATTTATTAATAATATCCTTATACGTGCTTACACTATGTTAGGTGTTAGAAAGCAGTTGTCAAAGGTTTATAGCTGTAGTATTACTAAATAAACATAAACTGATATTCAAATATTTTTTCTAGCATATATCAAATTCTGGCATTATATAAATACAGACCACATTTGCCTACTGGAGCTTGTCCAGTTAGCTGCTACACACCAGTTTTCATCAGTTCACATCGACCATATTTGTAAAGCACACCTGATCACAGGCCTCTAGTTACACACCTGATTTCAAAATCAATGTTGGCCTCATATGACTGGTAACTCTGGATGGGGAACGGCCCGAACTTGAAGCCCTGCTCCAGCAGTCTCTTTGCTGGGGCGATGAGACGAGGCATCGCCATGGTGATCCGCAAGAAGTCCAGGTTCCGCTTCCCGTGGTAACCATACATGCCTGATGGGAAAATATTCAGTAAGTGTCACGAAAGAGGGAAAACAGCAACTTTGGGGAAAATTGTGTGAATCAAGTTATCAAAGTATAACATGAGTATTAGGAGCAGGTTCATTTTTGATATTCGTGTTTAAGTGTGCTATGTTAACATGTTAACATACTACACAAAAACAGAGTTCAAAATAATAAGTTGATCAAAGCATATTTGTGTGTTTAAACAGATATTTAGCTCGTACTCACTTTCTTTGCGGGTGATGTCCACAGCCAACACTGTGACTGAGATGTTGTCTTTATTGGAGCGCATGTCCTTCAAGACGACAGAGTTCAACTCCCGTTTAAATTCACCCAAGTGAGCAGACGTGAACCCTTTGTGAAGGAGAAAGATAGAGGAGGAAAAACGGTGCAGGTTATATCCTTTCATCAAATGAAGGAACTGAATCATTTTTCAAATAAGCAGAATATGTGACTGAAGATGTGAACAGCTTTGGACAGAAGGCCATTTGGAAAAGTTAAATGCTTAGAGAGATGATAATAATAATAATAATAATGAACAAAACTATCCTTGAAAACAGCCGTGGTAGACGTGCAGTATGTAAGGCACAGCAGTACGCACCATTCGGAGCAGGTGTGTAGAAGTACGGAGCAAAGCCGTGGATGTGGCAGCACACGCTGTTGCCGCTGTCTGTTACCCCAAACATCCGGATGATCGGGACTTTCCCCTGCAGCTGGCCGGGCATCCCAGCCACCGCCGAACCTGGACCACACACAAACACAAACCAGCTCCAGGATGAACAGGGCAGATGTGTTCTGTGATGTTGTGTGTGTGAGCAAACCTGACATCCAAGCTAAGACCTGGACCTTCACAGAGAGCTGCAGACTTTCAGCTTAAGAACCGACTTAAAGTTGATTTAAAGAGGAATATCACTCAAATTAAGAATTAAAATGTTTTTCCTATGGTACAGTACATTCCAATCCATATTAGCCCAAAGCCAGAAAACACAAATTGGTGATCTCATCATGACATAACATCTAGAGCTGCTCCGCTTAATATGAATGGGAGACTGATATTTTGTAGGCCAACCTGTTTTTTTTGTTTGTTTGTTTCTTGTTTTTCTGAATTCCATAGTAGGTTTTTGAGCAGCAATCCGACTCTTGCCTTGTGGTATGCATTCACTCTAAACTCTTTGACAAAAACATGGAGGAATGTTTAGCTCTAGTACTCGGAAAAGAGCAGAGCAGTCCAGGGTTACTAAAAATACAGTTACCTAAATAGTAGTCGAGGTCAATTTGTTGAAACACCAGCGTGTCTGAGGCCGGGTCCAGTGAAGGAGCATGAGGCCGCCGCCAGCGAGGGTTAAGGTCAGCTGAGAAGAGGTCACCTGACACAGAAACAGAGGTTGATGTAGTATATATAGCAGCAACAACTGAGAGGGCGTTCTTTACTCTCATAATATATACAATGATGATGCAACTAGGTGAGAAATGCTTGCATATTTTAGGAACCCCCAAAGAAAACATGAGAGATAGAGAAATGGTTAACTAGCTCCACAGCTGCCATATATTAGCTTAGCAGGTAGTCACATTACACAGTGTATAGTTTTAGGGACTGAAAGCATGACTGGATTGCCACGTTAACCATTCAGATTGTTTGATCTACCAGCTGTATAAATGACTTATCTACATGAACAGAGAAATGCTGTAAAGTAAACATGAGGATTGTTCCACAGGCAGAGAGGCTCTGTGGGTTGAATGAATCACATGGCTGTTCTGTTTCCAGACGAATTTCAAAAACTGATAAGTGGCGTACTTTTAGCTGAGTGGTAAGTGATTCCACAAATTCCATAAACTTCAGGTGATTTCCATGTGACATAAATAGTAAAAGGTTGCCTCATTGTCGATTGAAAATTTGGAAAAAATCCAAGATTTTCAGGCACAAACTTTACTGTTAACTTCTAGCCTTTTACAATTTAATTGAATTAAAATGCCATTTGCCTGTGATGCTGTATGCCACAAATCAGTGGTCAAAATTGCTCCGCGCACCAGGGAAACCATGTGACTTCTTCTCTCTGTGAATGTGTCCTATTTCTTCTATGAGATACTCACCTACAGGAATCACGTCATGCCCTGCCTGCCCTTCCCTCTCCTCTGCCTCCATCTCTGCTTCTTCAAACATGGACAGTTCCTCTTCAAAGACCGACGGGCTGTCCTCCCAGTCGCCACCCGTTCTCCCTCGCTTGGCCTGGGACGCACCACCCATTACTGGGCCGCCGTTGCGTCTCTTGTTCTCCATGACTAAAATTAAAGAAAAAAAAATTGGCAAATACAAAAGGGAAAACTTATAAACATATTAAGTAAAAGTATAAATGCCAAGCATTTCAAGTTGGGTTTAACAGGCACTGCTTAAGATTAGGTTAGAAATGTGCTCTAATTTATAGTGGGAAACAAACACATTCAGAATGATGATGAGGTGCAGTTATTCAAAAGAAAAATAATTTCTGAGTTGTCTATTGAAGAACATTAATCCACGAAGACAGAAACAAATTGATGCATCACAAACTTTCCTCCTTGATGACATTTTAATCTTATGCCTCTGTTGCTTTGGGACACCGCTCTGTGTGGTCCCAAACACTGATTAAATGGTCCTGTACTGTAAGTAACATTAGATTTTTTTCCCCCAAGTGATTTATGTTGCCCTTTAATTCCCCCTTTCAAAGTTGGCAGACAATTTGCAAAGAAGAGTCCACTGTGGTGAACAGGAAAGCAAACAACTCTTATGTATTTGACACACTGTGTTCTCCCCTGCTGGGCTAACGCCTCGGCTATGAGACAGCAGCTGAGGGTCGACATGCAGCAGCAACAGGTGGGGGAGACGTTTCCATCCTGCATTTCCTTGCTTGAGTCTTGCATCAGTCTAATGTCGTGTAAGCTCAACAAACCTGCACTTTTTCAGACTTCCTTTTAAACACGCAGAACAGTCCACAGAAACCGAATGTGCGTCACGTTAACTAACTGCTGTTTTGTTTTGTTTTCTCACGCTTCTTTGTTTTATGAAATTACTCTTACGACTGACGATGATTATACCTTATCCTAGCATGAATGATACAACTTAATATTTCTATAAATACAAAATGACATTTAGGTTTGCCCTGTTAAACCTATGACAGGATATTTTTCGATGAATACTAACACACCGGCTGCTTTCTTAACAGGCTAAACAAGCTAGCTGGCAGGCTTGGTGTAAACAAAAAATAGCCTGGAGCCAATTATGATGTTTGCAAGTTATGTGACAGCAGTCACTGAGAAATCCGCAGTCTAACGTTAAGTTATCATTCGGTGATGCATTTCTTATCAAGTTATAAATACCTTCGATTATCACTGCTTCACAACAGCCCCCAGTTGACAACAACTCGCGCCACTCTTCTTCAATTCGTGAACTTTCACCGCAGAAAGCGCGCAAAGTTTCCGTTTTCCTGACCAGCACCAATAATAAAAGGACTAGTCAATGACGACAGCACAAAGCGGAAACTAGCCCCTCGTTCTGAGGACCATAGGAAGCTTCGCTTGACTAATCCTTATACAGGCATGAAGACCGTGTGTCCCGGTCCCGGCAAAATGACGTCAGAGTTTGTGTGTGCCTCCAGATACTTAAAATAATCAATCTTTTGTTTCTTAGCGATATGTTCTGCTAATTAAAGCAAGTTTTCAAATGTATGCCTCACTCCAGATTAAAAAATAAATAAATAAGAAGTATTATACCATGCAACCCCTCCTCCCCAAACAAGGCGGTTTCCCTTTCGTTGTATCTATTTGACACTTGTTTCTCATATCAACTTCATATTGTCTGTCCTTGTTGAATTTTTATTCCATAAATATGTTTTGAAATACATTTGCAACCAAAGGGGGAAGACGACAACAATGTAGGAAAGGCAGCCATGTTTCATGTAACACAAAAGAAGAGAACTCGTGCAAAGCTTTTATTTATTTATTTATTTTCCCAAGCTGCATCAGCTGTGACCTGCAGTACTGGTGCAAGAGACGCCCATTCCCATCACTTGCCATGAGCTTAGCCTCAGTGGGGTGGGCGTGTCTTGTACTGATGTGGGCGTGTGTTTGCACTGAGAGGGCGTGTTTTGTAGTAGCTGCAGGCTGCATCTGGACATACTTGCCTGTCCAGGAAGACAGGAAAGAAGGAAGTGAGAGTTAGCGCCTTGCCAGAGAAATAATCAATTCATTTTCCCACGGGCAAATACAACATAGTTTTCATAGAAAGCTGCGAGACTGCCCATTCCAGAATGAATAGATGATAATATAATATAATAAAACAATACTGATTATGCATGGGAATTACATCACCATTGATGCCTGCAAATGTTGCTCTATGCTATTCTTCCAGCATAAACCATTAATTTTCATAAAAATCTTTTAAACCAGTTCACTTAAAGTTTATTATTGACATTAATAGAAAGAAAATAGTCAACAGAAATGAATGCTGGATGAAGCTGGAAAAAAAGAGAAAAAAGAAAGAGAAAAAGAATGCTAAGAATCACATCATAATCAGATCACTCAGCAATATTAAATCACAGAAAACAAGTTAGTGTAATATATTTACAACTAATGGATGAACGTTACTCCAAGAGAGTTGTTACATTTTGCCTTCAGGAGAGTTGACTGGTGATTATATTCACCTTGTTTCAATATTAATGTTACAGAGTGACCTCAGCTAATCTTGTCAATGGTCACTCTTCATCTTATTAATAACAATGATCTTTACTGATGCCTCTGATTGTTTTCTCTCCTCCACAGGGAGGTCAGAGGTCAGCCTCAGCTACAGAGCAGCAGTGGAGGGTGCAGAGATTCAGTGCCTTGCTCAGTGACACTGCGGCAGTGTGGATGCCTGCTGCTCTGATCAAAAGGCCAGTTTCTCTGAGCGACAGGCCTCCCTTCTATTCTCAGTAGATTTACCAATATAGACCCAGCCTGTTTGGCCGATGTGTCCAGACTTACCAAGGGGGGAGTTTATGCAGAGAGAGTGGGCAGTGGAAAATAGATATAAGGGTTAATATAGGATACAACTTAGAAATATGCAGGGGGGTTAGGTGTCTTAATGTCACCGGTCACGTTGTATTCTCCCAGCTATGTTCCTCCTGACCCCTGGCAGACATTATAAATAACTCTCTCCTTCTCCCTCCTCTTCTGCAAAAAAGAAAAAAGAAGTTGCCCTGTTGCTTACGTTGCCCACCCCACTCTTTTTAGGGGTGACATGATAATTCTCCAACCACTGTGAAGTACCTTTAAACTCCGCTCAGCCAATGGCGTCTCTCAGCTGGGGAAAACGCCCAATTCCCGTCACGTTGTTTTCAGGGGCGGCGAATGGGCGGCGGCACGGGCCAATGGGAATAAATATCATAAAAAAGAATATGCGTTAAGGCCGGCTGACTCCCCATTCATAGCCCCGCCCTCTTCCTGAACCAATAGCCATGGACGTCTTGTCTGTCAAAATGACAGAATATGCAGCAAACCAATAAGCAGCAGTAGCATTTTAATAAGACCGCCTTCCATTTTTTGTGCCTCTACTTTCCTTTTTTTTTTTTTCTTGGGAGGGGGGATTGACTGTGACAGCTGCTAATGTGGCTGTAGTTTACCTTTGTGAAGTTGGGACAATACCGAGGGGTAAGTACGCCGATCTGTTTTTCACAAGAATGCCATTATTTTACCAGTTCCTCGACACTTGCGCGCATCAGGACGCTGTGTCCTTATGCGTTTCCGTAGCTGCAGCTCAGTCTAGGTGCCTGCTGTCACGTTCGCACTCTGCTCCAATACATTCAGTTCATGTGTGTGGAACAACATGCAAAACCCCCTGTCCCGGCCAGCATACACACGCTGCATAGGACTAATTGGTGCACTGGTGATCTGCTTGATTTTGGCGTAGCTCTTACCCGAGGTGGGCGTGCAGCGCGTCGCCTTTATAGCCCTTTTCTGGGACATCAGGAGGGCTGTGCAGGCTCACACACACTAAAACTCCATTGTAGAGTGGATTCATTCAGAAGAGGGAAAACTATATAGTGTGTGTCTATGTGAGTAGTCCATTTTTAACAATTCATAAGGTGGTGCCTCAGGCCTTATACATAACCCTCCTTTTGTGCAGGCATGCTCACAAGATAGTGCATGCAGCTGGATGTGACTTTGTCTGAGATGATGCATGTCAGAGATGAGGACACTAGCTGGCCTATCAAGCTTTTGCCTCGGACAGAATGAGACAGTGAGGGACTATCAATTTGGCCATCAATATTGCACAACCTTGATCCTTTTCTCATTTGATATCCTCACACTGCTGTCTTCTGTCTTGAAGAACTCAGATAATAATTTGAGGCCAGCACATCAACACAGATAACATTAGAGGTCACAATGGGAGAGAATCACACGACCATGAGAAACAACAAAATTATGGACTGGATTGGGGAGTAGGGGAAAGAGCATTTTCCCTCCCCTCTGGTGTGTGTGCATAGCTTTGTGTTTTTTGTGGCTTTCCACATGTCTGGACTCCAGCAGATGACAGCGTTTTGTCGGAGCATGTCAACAAACTGCCACAACGGTGGAGGGCTGATTCAAGTCCATACCTGATGTCTATCCTTATCTACACTTCCCTACACCTCAGCTTCCTTTCTCACACCACTCCCTGTTATGTGCAGGAGGTTGCACCATTCACCCACATGCATGCAGGAACTGAAGTAGTGTTTTTTATTTGTTTCTCCTGTTAAAGGATTTCCTCTGCTAAAAACTGTGAAGACTTTTTGTTTCCTCTCAGCTGCATGCTTTGAGAAGAGCTTCAGTCCTGTTTATGTCCGATGAGCTTAAAAACAAAGTGCCGGCAACTCAGCACTGTACAGTAAAGAATCAGACTTTCTGTCAAAGAGCCTATATAATAATCCTCAGCTCTTAAGTGATGCTATGATATGCAGGATTGATTTATGCATTTGGATGTTTACATTATGTGTATAGCTTTATGAGAAGGATGACAGAAGATTATACAGAGAGCAGATACTGCTAAACACACACACACACCCACCCATGCACATACACATAAACACCACTCCACCACTACACATGAGTACAGTATGTAGTATCGGGGTTACACAATGTACCACTTCAGCGACTGTTAAGTAATTAATTGGCTGGATTTTCTTGTGAGAACTGCCAGAGGGCAAATGGGAAAATGAACGCAGCGCTGTTTTCTATCAAGTTCATATCAGTTGTTTTAGAAACCAGAATGTCTGAAATGCAATTTAACAAGGTCGTAATTTCAAGAAAGTAGCAAGCAACTTAATCGTCTGGCTGCCATGTGGACAATTGGTCCAAACCCATACTTGATGCTACATACTTGAACCCCTACTTGATTCTAGAGACGCCGACTTTCCTGTTTAACTTGAGAACTGTTGAATTTGTGAAAGAAGTTTCAGCTTGTCTGGTGTGTTTACATCACAGCATTACAACGAAATAGGGGTTATGAAATCAGGTTGGTGGTCCATTGCTGACATACTGTGTGTGAGGAAATGATGTTTCAGAGCAGCTTGCAATGAATGAAACTGTAGAGTAAACTTTAAAGTCAGAGTGAAAGAGATTTAACCTATCTTCTTCTCTCACTGTAGGACATAAGTGCTAATATAAGAAATAAGGAAGAAAAAAATAGATTGTTTTTTATGTAAACTCCTGGTAGCCATGTGTGTTCAATCCTCAAAAGAGTTTTTGTTGGGAATAATGAATTCAACATCGTAACAGACCATGCATTGTACATACATGTTCACGGGGGAACTTCCATCTCAACAGTGCATTTTCTGTGTTTACCCAGCATGCCGCTGGCTCGCAGCCTTTCCGTCACTTCCCTGTCGGGAATGGAGGAGTGGGACGAGGAGTTTGAGTTGGAGGATGCTATTCTTTTTGAAATCGCCTGGGAGGTCGCTAACAAAGGCAAGTGTCTGTGTGTGTGTGTGTGTGTTAACCAATTGGTTGTATGTGTATCTAAGTATTTATATTTGAACAAACAGATTTCATATATCTTCATGTTTTACCTTTTTGATACGACGTTATCATATTAATGACTTGGTTTATTCTGTCTTTTGCCTTGACGATCCTGTGTGTGTGTGTGGTGGTGTGTGTGCTGCCTGCGTGAAGTTGGAGGCATCTACACTGTCATCCAGACCAAAGCCCGTCTGACCGCAGAGGAATGGGGGGAGAACTACTTCCTGGTGGGGCCGTACGTGGAGAGCAATGTGCGCACTCAGGTGGAGCTGATCGAGCCCACCAACCCGGCCCTCAAAAGAACCATTGACAAGATGAACTCCAGTGGCTGTAAGGTAATGTATACCATACACTCTTCAGCCTGCACCATACACACACACACACACTTCTAAGTTCAATAGGTGCCATTTAAACTTGACTAGATATGTAGAGTTATCCCTGTGATTCATATCTGCCCCCCCGCTCTGTGCCCAGTCTGTCTCTGACCATTTCTCTAAACCCCGTGGCATTTCCCCTCAAAGGTTAGAGACTGTATCAATGTCTCTCTCTCACTCTCTCACCAGAAATAGATGACTGTGTGTGTGTGTGTGTGTGTGTGTGTGAGTGTGTGTCTGTCCAGATCCCCTTTAATGATTTGAGCTATGTGTGTTTGCTGTGTCACTGAGGGACCACTATGGTATTATGGGTCAAGGCCGCGCAGAGTGGTCGCGGTACTATTTTAAAGGGGCAGTTCAGCATTTTTAGAAGCCCCCTCTCCGGCTTGACTTGGATCACGAGACCTTTCAGGCGATGCAGGATGCAACAGCAGTGCAAGTCACCTGAGGGCTGTAAACTGTTGAACCACTGTTTAAATGAAAACATCAGGCCCTGTATGTCTTCATACCTAACAGGTGGTATATTTGATTGGAAACAACAGACGTGGGCGTGACTGAATCAGCCAGAGCAGTTTACTCTGGGTCATGGTTTTGTTTCAGGGGGTTGGCTTGATGTTTGCAGTGAAAGAGAAGAAGATTAGGAATGAATATGTTGACTAATTTTACTGAAAAAGCATGCGCATTGGACAAAAGTCTTCACAAAATGTGACGCCTGACTGAAAAACAATCACAAGTTGACCTTTTTGTTTTATATGTTGTACACTGACATTGGATCTTAGTTTTTTGTATATTTTTGAAGCTGCCCAACCCATTCATCTTAGTGTGCAGATTATTTATTTTACTTCCTGATATAAAAGTCCATCAAGAACAACTTATATAATAAATAATAAAGAAAGCGTGCTCAGTGCATTTTTTTTAGCCAATAACCTTTTCTTAATGAACTTTACCATTTTTACAAAGATTTTGGTCCAGTATGTGGGTTCTTCCTACTGTTTCACATGGTGTATACTTGCATGTAGAATAAGATGCAGATGTCTATCTTATTTTTTTTTTACTTATTTTACTGCCCATCAATCTAATGTTGTGAAAATGTCTGACTAGCTCATCTACATATAGAAAGACAATATAAACAAATAGCTGATTGACAATTAGCCATTTTTTTTCTTTTTTTCCCATTTTTAATGACAACTCATGGAAATTCGTTGATGTGCTTTGGCAAATCTAGGCAAAAACAAATTAGTGTTTGAGTTTCTTTTTTTTTCTGTATTTTTTTTATCAGCTAATGCATCACCTAGTGATTAACCAGCTAGCCATTTAATCATCTCCACCCCTAAATTACATGTAATCAAATTAATCAGTTGTTTTTTTGTTGTTTTGTTTTTTGACTGTCCATGCCTCTCTATCGTGCTCACTCCTTTTAATCTCCCTCCCCTGGTCTCCCTTCTCCATCAGGTCTGCTTCGGGCGTTGGCTTATTGAGGGCAGTCCCTACGTGATCCTGATCGACGTCGGCTTCACCGCCTGGTCTCTGGACCGCTGGAAGAGCGAGCTGTGGGAGAGCTGTGCCATCGGCGTGCCGTGGTTCGACCGCGAGGCCAACGACGCCGTGCTGTTTGGCTTCCTGACGGCCTGGCTGCTGGGAGAGGTCAGACGCTCACACTGCTCACCAGACGCCTGACAACTGACGTGAACTGACTCATGACAACATGATGCCCAGTTTACTTTAACAATGTCACTTGGACTGTCTCTAACTTTGCTGTTTCCCTGTCAACTTTGCTGTGTCAAAATATATAGTTAGACATATATATAATATAGTTAAAGTATTAGGCATTTATGTACATGACAGGATAACTGTGGGTCCCTAAAAAGTCAGGATTGATTAACTGACAAAAACATGGAATGGAAGTACGTAATCTATCAGTGAGTCAGTCCAACAATGAGAACCATGTAGACTCAACCATCAAAAAAGTAAAAGTATGCATTGTAATACAGCATGGTTAGTAATACAATATACATCCAATCAGTTTTACTCAACACAGTTCATGTCCCTGAGCAATTAATTTCCTGATGTCCTTTTCATGTACTGCTTATTTACAGTTTGACAGCTTTCATTATGTTCAATCTGAAATAGGCTGAATTTGCCTCTTTTTTAACATTAGTCTTAAATTAATTTCCTGGTGATATCAGAAAGGCTTTAAGGGGTCTTAAATTTGGCTTTCTGAAACCTGTGAATGCCCCTATGTGTGTGTGAATGCATGTGTAAGTGTGTGTGTGTGTGTGTGTCCACACTGACCCGTGTTGTCCTGTATCTCAGTACGCGTCCCAGTGTGAGGAGCCTCCCCACATCCTGGCTCATTTTCACGAGTGGCTGGCAGGCCTGGGTCTGGTGCTGTGTCGACAGAGACAGCTGCCTGTCGCCACCATCTTCACCACGCACGCCACGCTGCTGGGACGCTACCTGTGTGCCGGCAACGTCGACTTCTATAACAACCTCGGTGAGGTAGGTGTGTCTTTTAAAGTCTGTGAGTGTGACAGAGGAATTTAATTAAATAAACCACAGTAGAAAGACGTGTTCGGTTACTGATGTTGTAAGCTGGTTTTGTCTTCACTGCAGATAAAATAAAAAGAAACAAGGAAAAACACACACCCACACAGACAGTACATAAGAACACCACAATAAAACATTATGCTGTTAATACGACTTAGGAATTTGGTGATGCAACAAGGCGTCAACACTGATTCCTTTAATTTACTGCATCCTTATCTGGATATTCTCTCTTTCTCTCTCTTTCCTCCCTCTCTTTTAGTTCAATGTGGATAAGGAGGCAGGAGACAGACAGATCTACCACCGGTACTGTTTGGAGCGAGCAGCTGCACGCTGCGCCCACGTCTTCACCACAGTGTCACAGATCACAGCCATCGAGGCGGAGCACCTGCTCAAGAGGAAACCAGGTGCGTCTGAGACTGTTTGGAAGTGACTTAACCTGCAGGTGACATGCTGATCATCTATTTTACACTGCCTTGGTATTGCCCTTCTTCACACTGCATTGTTTTTATTGGTCAACAAAGCTAGCTAGCCAGTAATTATTAAAAACATAAAGTAGAAAGCAAAAAAAAAAAAAGAAACATCAGAGTTTTATATGAATCCCAACAATGGATGCAGCTGTTCTCCAGGCATCACTCCTCACATGCTTTTCCCTGTAATCTTTCAAATAAAAGTTACAGAGAACTAAGAAGCATTGAAGTGCTGAAATCAGCTGTCTGTGACTTTTACTCTTGACAAAGAGAACTATTGTGCGTGAAATAAAATCACATTAGTAGGAAAACAAGAAAAAGTGGAAAAACTGGTTTAAAAAAAAAAAAAGCTAAACTGTCCAACTTTCCTCATCCACGAGCTTGTTTCCTGCTGACACTACGACAGCTGAGTTTCTGTGGTTCTGAGCTTCATAGAAAAACAGTCTGCACATTGTGTATAGCTCCCAATGAACAACTATGTTTTAATAATATTGTGTGAGCCACAGGGATCCTCTTCAGAAAAATATTAACGACAAACTGTAATCAACTGAAACTATTTGCACCTGCTGGCAAACAGGAAGTGCACTAGACAGCAAGCCCTGGGGAACATGACAGTCACAATGGAGGAGACAATAGAAACAATAGAAACAAGAAAATCTAATCAAGGAGAAATATTTAAAAATATCAAAATATGGAAAATAGAAAAAAGAGCTGTCTACCTGTTAATATTTGCCTGAAGACGACCTCTGTGATCAAGGCGTCTATTATTTATTATGCTCATAATTTTTGGCCTTGTGCCTGTGAAGTGTGTGTCCTGGATGTGCATACACACGTGATTGAGAAGGTGACAGTAAGCTGCCCTCAGTGGAGCACACGTGTGTCAGCTCGTAGGCCAGCTCACTGAACTCTTGGTGTTTTATTTTATTATTTGACTTGAGCCCACAAGTTCAGGGAAGCAGTTCCTCTCTCCTCTTAATTAATGTCAGAGGGTGTGGTTGCCATGGCTGCTGAGAGCGAACATTACCAAGTCATCAAAATGGAGATAATCGACATTTTTAGACAAGAAATCACAGCC
>OMLF01048804.1:75764-89406 GCA_900302615.1 Holocentrus rufus | reverse complement strand
AAGGCTCCACTATCGTTCAGCCTCTGGATGTCCTGGCCTCCCCACAATGCACCACTGGGCACATACAGCGTCCTGCCGTGCTGCTCAGCAGCCTGACGCAGCCGGTGGTTCAGATCAGGATCAGAGAGGGCGGAGGGAGAGCCCACCTGAAAGCACGAAACAGTACAGGGATTTGAATACAAGGAGAAGGACAAAACAGGATCTCATATTCAGACCTTTGTGAAGTAAAAATGAGCTTCCTGTTAGTTTCAAATGCTTCTCAGCTGTGAGCATTGTGGCAAATAAAAATCTGAAGTGTTTTCAGTGACTGTCACAGGTGCAGACATCAACTCTAATGGTGCACCAACAAATATGTCATGAGTTTACAGTCCTGCAAATCTAACCAGATAAAGACCAGTGACTGTACCTGAAACAGGAAACAGGAAACTGTCACATTCAAGCAGATACATTATCATAGGCCTGATCAAGTGTAATTACAATCTCCAGAATACTTGGGGATTAACTGACTCACTCTTGCCTCTATTTTATTTCTTTATTTTCATGAGATGGTGCAAATGATGCATTTCCATTTTAACACACCATGAAAGTAATGCGTCTTCAGAAAGAAACCTGCCTAAGTGTAGCGCCTAAGTGAAATTATCACCATCTGCAGGCCAGGTGGGGTTCCCATGGCACTGTACTAAAAGTATTTAATGAAGCCATGAGGGCTTATTGCTACAGTCCATTCAGCATTTATCTTCTAACACCACAACGTTACAATCACAAACAGGCAAACTAGATCTAGAAGCTTCCAGCAAAAAAAAGTGGGTCTTCAAATGTAATGGCACTCTTAAAGAAAATGTTTGGCACTCAACCAGCCGAGGCCCAAGACAAAGAGAGGAGTATCTCACCATAAAATGAGACTTGGAGAGGAAATGGTGCCCAAAATCCTTTACTATCTGAGGATGGCACACCTCTACAATCACATCACATTTCCTGTAAAAAAACACACTGGTCATTGATCAAAGTTAAGAGAAAGATGTAAAGGAACATCTGGAGACACAGTAAATTTAGTGCAAGTGCGTAGATAATGTGAGATTCTGCTACTGTGTTTAGCATTTGGGTTTATATTGTGTGTGTGTGTGTGTGTGTGTGTGTGTGTGTGTGTTTGCACCTGTCTGCAAAGGCCGACAGATCACCGAGGATGAGTTCATCAGGAACTAAACCTTTGAGCTTGTCAGGATTTCTGTTCCAAACGAAGGCGAGAGTTAGACCCAGCGCAGCCCCCTCTTTAAGGAGCCTCCCCACCAGGTGCTGCCCTACAACACACACACACACACACGCACACACACACACACACACACACACATACACACACACAGTCACTCACTACAAAGAAAAGCTATGGGTAGATTGTCATGCTTTTGTGACAAAATATATTTAAATGACAAAATTTAATGAATGAATTTAGGAAACAGATGTATGATATAAAATATGCATGTGTTTGTTTGTGTGTGTGTGTGTGTGTGTGCCAGCTGTGAAGGTTTTAGAGGGGTAACTAGAGCGCTAACCTAGATGCCCATATCCCACAATTCCAATCCTTGTGGTAGCAGAGCTGGTAGCCATGGCCTGTGCAGAAACAGCAGAAAAAAGCTAATAAAAGCCAAGAATATTCACTTCTACCTTGACTCCACACAGAGAGAGAGAGAGAGAGAGAGAGAGAGAGAGAGAGAGAGAGAACTAGTCATGCTACCCACATTCCTCTCCTAATCTGTTGTATGTTCATGTCTCAGATTCACTGTTTTGCCTCCACCACTTATCTGGTTTCCCTCAATCTCTCCCCGACCTGCAGCACAACCTTTTATTCCACTTCATTTATTGCTCTACTCACCAGTGAATCTCAAAGCCCTGCAGAGCTGTGTCTCCCAACACCAAGCGCACCTACCAGGCCGCTACTCAAGGAATTGTGGGAATGCACGGTACAAAGTTTGAAACAGACAGGACCAAGTTAATCATTACTTTTTCAATATGTGGAATCATTATAGGGTGGGCTCCTTTGCTTCATTTAAAGAATTTCAGGTTCAGATTTTTTTCATAATCTGTGTTAAAGTTCAACAATATTTCTCTGGTTGCTGAAATGGATGGCATGTATCTTACAGCATGTGTCTCCACTGCAGCAAGCCAGATTTACTTAGGATTGAGTGTTATATTTGTGCAAAATACACCTAATTCTTTGTAATAAGAGACATTTACTGTAGAAATGTATGTTTGTATGAGCACTCACCTTCCTGTTTCATTTGAAATGAACAATCTTACTGGCAAAATCTCAGTGTTTTAAAAATAATACACTGCTCAGGTTTTCACTGCAGCTCTAGTGTTGAAGTTGTAGGCACATTTCACTTTTGTTTCAAAGTAGGAAGTGGAGGGTGGCTGTTGCCTTTCTTTCAGAAATCTGATGCAGTGTGGCCATCTAGTGACCAAAACCAATACCTCACTCTAAATGAAACTACAACTAAAACACCAGCCATTCTGTGGCTTATGAAGGAGCAAATACAGATGTTTTCAAAGAAGGCACAGAAATAACTTTTTCAAGCCAGGGCTTACATATTTCTCATTTTAAGCTAAAATGGAAAATTATTTAAAATGTGCAATCATTATTTTCCTTTCCTTCCCAAACCCTCACAAACCTCCCCTTTCCTTAACAAAAGTATGTTACATATGTGATTCATTTATTCAGAAATAGCCCTGTATAACTACAGAATTTGTTCTTTAACATATAAATCATGGTTAAATCTTATGCTATCCCCCTTTCTTCTTATAGTTTTTACAGAGGATTCAGAGGATTAAGGCTTTTCCAGTAGGACTGTGACAACTTCTCCAACTTAATTTGACAGAATCCAAGTAGAAGTATATTAGTACCAACACACAAACAGCATAAAATCACATTCAGTATCATGGATAAACTAAGTTTCACCATTCATTTTATTAGTTTTGCTTTTTACAATTATTGTAAAATATTCTGCCGTTATATCTGCCTGGTTCAACTTTGCCCCTCAGCTGCTGATGTCACCAGTGTATTCCACTTGGACAGGTCAAAGGTCAGCTGTTTGTCCATGGGAACTCAAAACAGGGAGCATACCGATTATCAGAGAGCAATCTGATAAATTGCCTGCTGCAAGGACTGGTCCAAAGTTCATTGCCACCGAGCACCAACAGATCAAGAGACACGCCACAGAGTCTGCTGAAAGGGACCGAGACAGGGACAGGTGGAAGAGAGGAACCTGTTCCGGCCGAGCAACAGAGGATCAAGCATACGTAACGGTAACCAAGGCAGTAAAAGAGGAAGGAGGAAATACAAAAGTGTGAAGCAGTTTAGGTAGATCCAACATCCACATCAGTCCTGAATTTGAAGAGATGGACATCCTTGAGACAGACGCCTATGACAGGAGGCAGAGGAGAAATACGGTATCTAAAACTCTTTTCATTTTCTCATCTCTTCAATACAGTCAGAAAGAGATTCAGTACTTCTGCATGTTACTTGAACAGCTACTCCCATGTCGATGTGATGAAATTGCCTTTAATCACCAAACCACTCATTTGTACATTCAAGCTGCAATGTTTCTCAATCACTTATTTCACTCCTGTTGTTCTCCTCTGTACCAATTCTTCCCCACCTCCCTCTCCACCAGTCCTGTGCACTCTTTCTCTCTCTTTTGCCTTTCTTTTTGACCGGAGCTGCTTACTTCTACCTCTGGACTCCTGACTCCCCGCCTTCCATCATGGCTGCAGCTGTCAAGGCAGCGCCCACGGTCCTCTTGGCTGGACTGGTGCTGAGCTGGAGGGGAAGTGGGAGTCTTTTGGGAGTGGCAGGAGGACTGGTCTTCTCAGCCGTTGGTGACTGCTGCCTGATATGGCCTGAGCATTTTATCCATGGTAAGAAATGTGAGAAATGCAAACTGGTTCATCTCCCAGATGCAAATTAAACCACACAAAAGGCATTTCTATCACCAGAATCACGACATACAGTGTGTACTCTCTATACTGTCCTAACAAGAATTTTTTAAAAACAACCTATGTCCAATCCACTGTTAGGATACATTCAGAGTAACCTCTGATTTTGAAGCAGCACCTGTCAAAAGTCACCAAGTGTTGAATTTTGACTGTCATTCATTCCAAATATGTTCTGAACATCTCACATCTGTTCTAGGAATGGGTGCATTTGCTGCGGCTCATCTACTCTACTCAGTGTCCTTCCTCTCCACCCGCTATTCCACATATTCCTCCTCTTCCTGTTTGACCCGCTTTCTCTCTGGGATCCTGCTTGTGGTGGGAGGAGGTCTCTATGTCTATCTGTATCCCTACCTTCAGAAGGCACCTGACTCAGCTCTCCTGACTCCAGCTGTTGGAGTGTACGTTGCCTTGATTACTCTGATGGTGATATTAGCCATCCGAACCCACCAGACAGCAACACTGTTAGGAGGCTTGACCTTCATGGTGTCTGATCTGATGCTGGCCCTGCAAACGTTCAAGGTGATGCCGCCGCTGGAGCACGGTCACACCATTGTCATGACGACATACTACTTGGCACAGCTTCTAATCGCTGTGGGAGATGTAAAAGTGGTGGAGAGCACAGATGATTTTGCAAAATGGAAGAGATCCTAGGTCACATCCCTGTGGCATCCCTCAAGTCTTAATTATCTTCCTCATACTTCCTTCACTGGTGAAACTCCAATTCTTCCTATGAATAGTTAATGTAAGTTCTGGCTTTGTAAAAGGGAACCCATCTAATGAAGGAGCAGAGGAAGAGTCAGGATTTCTACCTTTCCTGACATCGAATTCAAGACTTTTTCAAGACCCAAACAAAAATTTTCAAGACCTATTGCTCAGTAACACCCTTTGGCTCAGTCGGATCGCTACTCCTCTGCCTTTTAATGAGGCTCAAAGGTCATGGAATTCAAAATTCAAGACCTTTTCAAGACCAGCCTCTGAGAATGTTTTTTACTTGAATTTGAAACTTGATTTTAAAGACTTTTTAAGGTCCGTAGAACCCCTTGTCGACAGCAGTCTGTGGGATAATCAACAGAACAAGGACAAATCTTGGACCAGCTAGCACTTGACAGCTACTGGAGGTGTTCAAGACCTTACTGAGAGCGAGGACCTTACAACTGGAAAACATTAACAAAAGAAGCAGCTTGTAAGAGAAAACCTCATGCTGTGCACTCAAGGACTCCATACAGTAGTGATGTGCTTCCAATTCGTATAGGATATTCCAAAATTCTTATATGTGGTCAGAGCATTTCAAGTTTTCCCATATGATTCAATCTCAGAAAACTACCTATCTGTATTAATAAGACTAAACTGTATGCCAGAATCAAGTGGTATCTGTTTATGATTTGTTTAAATCAGCAATGTTGCACTAAATCTATAAATATGATTTCATTGTAGGTTATACATGTGGTGGCATAGTTTTCCATTTGGGAGGTGGCCTTTATACATAAAGAACAGCCATCTGTTTTATCAACAATGAATAAAAATGGTATAAAGTTGAAGATACAGTGACTTCACTTTGTTCTGTTTTGAACTTACTGTTGAGACAAACTTAACCAAACTGAAAGCAATTCAAGATAAGCCCATACAAAAAAATGAGGAAACACTGGGATGTATGTATTAACAAACATAAACAAAATTAAGATTTAAGATCAAAACAGGAAAAAAAAATGCTAAATATAATGAAAATGCATGTTTGACATTTTATAGAGAGATAACTGAAAACATTGGATATCAACAAAGTAGCAGCTGACACACACAGAGTTCAGGGGATATTTTTACATCAGATTCATGGACAATGTTAGATCCGGCCCTTTATGGGCATTCCCACACTCCAGTAACATGCAAAAACTGAAGCTTTGCCCAATGAGAGAAAAAGTTGCTGTGGTTGCTACAACCACAATCCAAGTCCTTAAATACTTGTCCACTGATACTGAATCAAGTGAGACCTATAAACAAAGAGGGTTCAGCGATCCATTCCGTTGTCTTCTGACTTCAGCCCATGGAAACACATCGTCCTCAAACGTTCACAGAAGTCCAATTCTTCCTGTTGGAAAGAAAAACGTATTTTCAGCAAATTACTTAAAACATTTGTTTACTATCTGCATATCAAAAGAGTTTTGCAAAACAAAATAAAATAAATAATGGTGTGCTATGAAAAAAGTCAACAAGTGTTTTTTCTTTTGCCCTCAGACTTAAAATCTTTTTATACACCATGAAATACTCCTAAAATATTGGTGGGTTTAAGTAGGCTTTATGACTCCTGCTTTAGAAAAAAGCCTGCACACTACAAACTCCTTATGTACAGCTTTACTGAAGACAAGATTTCGATCCAAGTGGATCTCTGTCTGGTCAAATAGTGCAGGATGATCTCATTCACCTATGTGCCTGGTCTGTGGTCGCCTGATAAGCTCTGCCAGTACTATGACTTAGAGTGGTTGAGTCAGCTGACGCAAGCCATTCAAATGGCGAAAATAAAACCTCAAATACACAAAAATGCTTTTTTAAAAACACAAAATATGTCATCAGACAAAGTACAGTACTCTGCAGTCTTCTCTAATTGCTGTGATTTGAGAAGGTGAGCATGGTTCCATTTTAGCAGGTATGCATATTCAAATGTGCAGTGCTGACCTCAGCTCTGCACAGGACTAAATACTGCAGTGCTCCACTTACTGAAAGTCCCCTTCTGTAAGTGGAGCACTGGAATATTTAATCTTTATCCTTATGGGTTTAACACCAGCAATATAAATTTACCTTAAAATCCAAACTGTGTTGCAAACACTGGAGGTTGGTTGACTATTTTCAAGTCATAATAAATTGCATATTAACAATAAAACTAGTCCTGCTTTATTGCTTTATTGTCAGATTCTTCAGCTTGTTTGAGAAAAACTATATATGTACAATACATATACACAAGTTAAAGCCTGAATACAAGATTGCAATGCTTAAGATAATTATTAGCATCTTGAGTTAGGATGTGCAACAGACTCAAAGACATGTGGATAATTACCTGACTTTCCTCTTTTCCCTGAAGCTCTTTGACTCTCTGTTTGAGCAGCTCCTCCAGACCAAGAGAAGGACTCCTGCAGTCTCTGAGCCCCTGTGGGCACTCATCCACCAAACTGCACACACACACACACACACACACACACACACAAGAGAAAGAGGGAAAGATAAAAGTGTGAACCGTGGGCTCGTGTCAAGTCGAGTGTGTGTGTTAAAGAGTGGGGGAGAGAACATTTCTCACCAGCAAAGAGCACCGAGCACGTGTTCATGGAAAGGTGAGTGTGGCGTGCGAAGGACAGATACCAGCTGTTGTGCCATACCCATGGAGACGACCATGCCTGAAGGAAAGAGGAAACCAACACATTCAGACACATCATAATCAAAATGAATTGTTTATTGTCATTGTTTCTCAGTGGTTTTCAATAGGAAGCTTTCGTGTCATTTGATGGTCAGAATGACATTTATAAGGCTTTCATACCCTGACAGGAATAGCTATGGGGAAAAGCAATGAATACTTGTCATTTTTGGCATGGAAATGAAAAAAAATATAAGTACATATATATATTTTTAAAGATTATTCTTGGGGCATTTCTGCTAAACTGGAGACAGGAAGTACAGGGCAGAGAGTATCAAAGGGCCAGAATGGAACACAGGCCACGGCACTAAATATATTGTATGTGATACGCGCTCTACACAATGAGCCACTAGGTCGCTCCAAAATATAAGTATATTCTATGTTTTAAAAACCCTTCTTACTCAAACCGTAGCTGCTATGAAGCCACTTGCCCTAGTCTAATAGCATTATACTGTCTAATGTGCCTCGTATGCCCGTACCTTTCTGCTCCGGGTGTGCGACCAGCAAATTGAGCAGAAGGAATGCTGCTTTGGTCCGTAGCTTCTCGCTGTCAGACTGCATGCCTCGCATCAGCACTGAGAAGCCGTCATGAGAGAGGAACGCCTGAAGTCCCGCCTCCTGCTCTCGGACCAGACCTGGAGCAAGAACAAGATAAAATCACACTACTGTGTTACTGCAGAGCAACGCTGGCTGGTAGGGGTGTAACAGTTCAGTCACTGCATCGATGTATTGATTATAAATTCTGCCATTTGTGTGTGTTTCTGATGTAACACAATATTAGTTTCCTATGTTACAGGTGCATAAAACTTTTGGAAAAAATATGGCAAAAAAGGAGGATGCATATTTTCAGCATGTGACACAATTAATCCAACCAAGGCAACTGGCCTCCTGTTAGCATCAAAGTCTTGTATACTCACAGGAGACAGCGTAGAGGGCTTTCACTCGGACCGTGGGATTAGGGTCTGAGTCTGTCAGCTGCAGCAGTTTCGGCAGCGTCCCCAAGCTAAGCAAGTGGAACTGCACCTCTGGCATGTTCTGGGCACAGGAAGCGATGAGCTGAGCAGCGCGCCACCTGACCCCACTTTGGGTGTGACACAAACACTGGGAGACGCACAACTCCAGCCCACCCAGAGCCATCAGGTCTGTGAGACAGAGAGAGGACGAACACAGTCAGGATAGAGGCAAGAAATGTATTACATCTAGTTAAAAGCTCTTTGGAGCTTCTGAACATAGAACTAAGTTAAACTGTGATCCAGGGAGTACTTGGAGACTGTCAAATCTATGGTTTATATTAAATCATTTTATAATCTATCATTTGGAATATATAAATATATATACAAAGACAACCAACAATGTAGGCTTATTCATTAGTTTCAAGTCATTTATTACAAACCTCTAGCGTTGTCCAGGTTCTCACACAACTCTGACAGCAGCTCCAGGGCTGATTCCTGCTCGTCTTCATCCTCTTCATCCCTCTCTTCCTCTCCTTCTCCCTCCCTTGAGCTCATTCCCTCTTTGCGTAGGACAGCCAAGCACTGCTTCATCTGCTCCACCTCATCCATCTGACCTTTGCTCATCTCTGCAAGAGCTTCCCTCAACCACTCTTTTCTCTGGAATAAAGAGGGAGTGGGAGACAGTTTATGAAAATGTTTCCTGTGGAAGTAAAATGACTTTTTTTAAAACCACAAACTGTCCATCAACAGTGTTCAAGTACCTCCTCTGACATGGGTTCAATAGGAGCAGGACCCTCTGTAGCAGAGCCAGCCTCTACTGCCAGCCGCAGGACGCCCTGAAGATTTCGAGGGTGTCTTCTGTTTTGTCTGCCTTCTGCCATGGCTATAAAACGGAGGGGGAAACCGATTTTAAAATAGATAAGAACATACATTACTGACGTCAAAATACAATAAAACTTAAAGCAGCACCACAATATCAACTCCATAAACAGGAATGAGTCCTGACCAGTCAAGTCCCAGCTGAGAAGTTTCAGAACAGTTTAGCTAACGTTACTTAAACTTTACATTTCTACAACTGTAACTTTCCTCTACGATTTAAGTCATTGCAATTTGGCAGTAACTTAAATCATTAGTTACATCGAATCAGAAGAATCACAGAAACACAAAAGAAATCCTAAGCTTGACAAGCAGCTATAGCTTACATTCCATTAGCTAATGTTTACTTACTACTCACTATCAGTCACCCATTAGACAGCAAGATAGCCATCATTCGTACAAGATAAAACCTTAACTTACCTTTACGAGTGTCCTATATGATTGTCTTAAAATGAATCCACGTTCAGTTCGCTTCAGCTCCTTGGTGAGTCCGGTTGACTCACTTTATAGGCTTAATCCAGAACTATGAAGATGCTAGAATTTTCTAGCGAAGTTAGCTGATCTCGTGAGTGACATGTACGCTGCCATGCTTTACCGTAAAGCTTCGACCAAAGTGGCAGTGAGCGTTCCCTTGGGCGTACTTTCGTTTACTTTGATATTGTTTTAGTTTTCTTAAAAATACGAAAAATATAATGAAACCGAAACAGATATATTCCGTATGTGAGAAGTAATCGAGATATGTCCAACAAGCGGTTCCGATAGTGGATATTAGTGTGGTTTAGGTAAATGAGTGACGTCTTAATGCGCGACTACTACGGAGCCGAGCCGTCGCCAGCTGATGACGTCAGGTTCGGTGACTTCGGTGTCCAGAGAGTAGCAAAAGGAGCGAGAGAGAAATGTGCTCTTCGCTTCCAGGACATCGTTGTTCTGTTGGTTGAGCTTATTCGACAATTCAGGATTCTCGCTAATATTTTCCGGTTTACAGTAAGCTCAGCTGATCTAAATAATACACATGCATTAATAAAGAAAATTAAAGAAAAAAATAAAAAAAAAGAGGGAAAAGAAAAAAGATGGGTAACGGAGAGGGAAACTTATTTTTCAAAGATCCTGCCTACGAAGTATCTGAAGAATTTGTTATGTTTCTATTTATTTCTAGGTTTTTAGGTTATCAGGTATTTCTTTGGGTCAGACCATGGACATAAGTGATGAATTTATATTAAAAGTAAACATTGGGGACATAACTGTGGTCTAATAAATGTATCTTCCCAATATGAACAAAGTACATTGTTTTGCCTACTTTCATCCCATTGCAAGTCTAGGAATTTCTCCAATTCAATCGACAAAAAAAGCGCTTCCCTGGGCCTCCCTTGTACCTCATTAGCGCAACTTTCTGTAGATGTGCGCTTGTGCGGGATCTGCCGCACTAGCAGCCACATTTCTGCAAACAGCAATTGGCGAGTTCATCTCTCAGTTAGTGAACGTCTTTGGCTTGTCTAACCGTCCAAGATGGCGGCGCTTGTGGGGCTGCGTGCATGTTACTCTGGTAAATTATCCCATCTTTGATAGTATCTCAAATATCCTTGTCTTACTTTTAGTAAATTAATACTCAGCACTCAGATTTGCTGTGCATGCACATAGTGCACCTGTACAATACATCCTTTGCATGTATAAGAACATGGAAAATGAGGTGATGCTGTCTCTTCCGATAGAGCAAGGTCACGTTACTTGCTAGCTGGTGTGTATGTGCCAAATGTTAGCTAACGACAGGACAGTGGTGCATGCTAGCTGACAGTGAGAACTGACAAATGACTGAGAAAAATGCTGATATTCAGATGTATTGATGCTAGAAGCTGAATGCATTAGGTTGTTTAATTCAAGTGAATTTGAAGAGCGACTGCCACACGCAGTATAACACTGACGATTATCTCATCCGGCCCCAGTGGACGTTAGCTTAATGTTAGCTGATTAGTTGTCCTGTTTGCAGCTACAGTAACATGAATGTCACAATAATGTCTCCCGAAGCGCCATGAAGTAAAAAAGTTCTTGTCCTAAAAGTCCTAGCGACGCTCTCAGACTATTTCTTTGGACGGACAGCTTAAAGGGAGAATAGATTAATTTATGGCCTGAGACTGTCCAGTTACTTTTGACTGGATCTCTGAACAGCTTAAAGCCAGAAATCAGAGAAGGAAGACCTGATCATGTGAGGTCATTAGACCTGTTATAAAATTAAAACAAGCAGCTCCAGCAGCAGCTAAAATTAATTGTTATGCATGTTGTACTGTATGTTGTCTGGGATGGGTTTTCATCTCTTGTAACAAGAAATCACAGATACACCTGGAGTGTGCCATTTAGCAAACAATACAGTTAAACTTAGTTCATGTCCTTTGGCAAGCACATTTATTGACACTGGTCTTGTGACAGTTATTTCTGTAATGGTGCTTTTGATCTACCGTTAGTGGTACTTCATCATTGACTTTCTTCCTTTGCCAGTAATAATTGACTGCCTGAAGCTAATGGATAAATCCATGATTCAGTTCATCATATATGAAATCAGATACGGTGTTCGGATAATGGATTACACACCATGATATGCACCATTATATCAGGTTTATACCTTTCTCACCTATTTGTTTGTACTGTTCAGCCCTTCAGCTTTCTTCACCAAGTCTGCTGCACAGCTCCTACAAACTAGTGAGTATCCACAACAAACCTTTTAGTCAAAATGGATTTTGCAAAATCATAATTTTGAGATAGAACTGATGCTATAAAAAAGAAACTGACTGTGTTTTCTTGTTTTTCCTCTTTGTGTGGCAGTGCGCTGTACCTCTGAGTCGGCGGACCTTTGCCGCAGACGCCAAAAAGACATTCAGCAGAGACAAACCACATGTGAACATAGGAACGATCGGCCACGTCGACCACGGCAAGACCACGCTGACTGCAGCCATCACTAAAGGTAGAGTGACTGACTTCCCATCGTTCATTCACACACTGGACGAGATCACAGTGAAGCTAACGGCTTGTATCATACATATGGACTGTGACACTGAATCGTCTGTCTCTGCTCCTCAGTGCTGGCTGAGGCTGGTGGCGCTCGCTACAAAAAGTATGAAGACATCGACAACGCTCCTGAGGAGAAGGCCAGAGGAATCACCATCAACGCCTCTCATGTAGAATACACCACAGCCAACAGACATTACGCTCACACAGACTGTCCCGGCCACGCTGATTATGTCAAGGTAGCTCCTTTTCTTGTTCAAAGCCCTTATTAGCATGATGCAGCTTCTTCCTGATTAAAGCTCTTTTTCTCAGATGTTTTTTCCCAAGGATTAGCAACTTTTTAGATATTTTTAAAGAGTATGAATGTCTCTTAATGTCCCTTTCGACCTCTTTCCTCTAGAACATGATCACAGGCACCGCCCAGATGGACGGCTGCATCCTGGTGGTGGCGGCCACCGACGGCCAGATGCCGCAGACACGCGAGCACCTCCTGCTGGCCCGGCAGATCGGCGTTGAGCACATCGTGGTGTTCATCAACAAGGCCGACGCGGTGGAGGACAAGGAGATGCTGGAGCTGGTGGAGCTGGAGATCCGCGAGCTGCTCACTGAATTCGGCTACGACGGCGAGAACACGCCGGTGGTGATTGGCTCCGCCCTCTGCGCCCTGGAGGTGAGGGGGGTTGGGGTCACGGCTAAATGGGTTTCCAGTTTACCAACACTTTGCTTAGCATGGCAATATCTTTCATAAGTAATCACAGTATTATTTTTTTTAATCATTCAGCCATGCTTGGGAGTATTGATAGTTTTGCCGTGATTCATGGAGTCGTCGATAATGTTTCTGACCAAGTGGTTTCCTGTTCATCACAGAACAAACAGCCTGATCTGGGCGCAAACGCAGTGTTGAAGCTGCTGGAGATCGTGGATTCATATGTTCCTCTGCCCAAGAGAGAGCTGGACAAACCCTTCCTCCTCCCCATCGAGGGAGTTTACTCCATCCCAGGTGGGGCAAAACTACAGCAGGACCGCCTGCACTCCTGTCTGAAGCTGTCCTGTTAATGCTGAGTCATGGGCAGATTCATTGGGAAATGATGAATGTTTTTGTCATCGCCGCAGCCAAAACGTTACCCTAACCTTAACTAAACTGTTTTATTTGCCTGATTTAACCTGAATTCTAATTTTAACGCCACATCTCAAGATTGCAGGGATTTGATTAAATGTTGTTATAAACCAGGACAAAAGTCATCTCTGGCTTGACTCTGAACTTGAAGTTAACCCTGAATTGCCCCTCTTTCAGGCAGGGGTACGGTCGTGACGGGCACTTTGGAGAGAGGAACCATCAACAAGGGAAACGACTGTGAGTTCGTGGGACATAATCGCAACATCAAGTCTGTGGTTACAGGTGAGTGAAAAGGGAGGGGGGCATATAACA